>JAJOOE010013538.1:0-34699 GCA_036250405.1 Solanum raphanifolium
AGCCGGTAGAATGTCATGGCCCCGTCCTATCTATGTATGTAGAGGTGTGCGTTGGACAAGTAATTTGTAAATGAGCTTGACTCTTGTTCTATGATGTCATTTTGAAATGGTTTGCCCTTAGTCCCTATTTCCCGTTAATTAATGTTGAATGTACTTCCGCGACCGATGAAGTGTGATGACAAGTTTGAGAGGCTTGTTTGGAGTTCCTTCGGGTTCCTCATTCGCCATGTCACGTCTAGGCCCTAGGCTTGGGTCGTGACAGTAAACATCTAAATGAAAGACTCGTAACATACCAGTAACCACATCAGGATAATCTTCCTGATCCTGGAGAGCCTGGAGAGCATAGAACTTGTTCTGGTGCTGACCACCACCCGTACCAGATGATGTACCCTGCTGAGTTGGGTGACCTGCTGGTGCTACTAGAGCTATAGATTTAGCCATACTATTTTTACCTCCTTGTCCATGTTTATAAGAAGGGCAATCTCTCAACTTGTGATCAGACTCACCACACCCAAAATATCCTTCTTTTCCTGCAAGATACTCGCACGGTTGGTTCTTACCACACTGTGGACAAGTCAGGTAGGTCCTGTTACCTAAATTACTCTCTGAGACTTAGAGCCTGATGCCCTACCTTTTTTATCCTATCGAAACCTGGGGATAGAGCATGAGATGATGAAGGTGCTGGAGTTGAAGATTTCTGCGGAAACTGTGAGCGCTTTCCACCACCTAATTTCTGCTAAGAGTACTCATAGTTGCCTTTTCTAGCCTTCTTGTTGTCCTTAGATAGTTCTCTAAGTTTATCTCTCTCAACCTGCCGAGCATGAGTCATGATCCTAGAGATATTCATATCCACTAACAACATAGCATTATTGCACTCTGTCTTCACTAAGTCGGATACTCCAAACAGAAACTTACTCATATGTGCCCTTAGATCGGCAACCATATGTGGAGCATACCTAGAGAGTTGGGTGTACTTAAGTCCGTACTCTGGGACTAACATAGAACGTTGTCTCAAATTCATGAACTACTGAGCCTTAGCCTCCCTCAACTCTCTTGGGAAGAACATATGGAGAAAAGTTCCAGTGAAACACTCCCAAGTCAAATGAACTGCATTCTCACCTCTGTTATCTTTCCACTATGTAAACCATATGTGAGCCACATCTTTAAGCTGGTAGGATGCCAACTCTAACCTATCATTTCTAGTCACTTGCAACACTTTAAATATCCTCTTAACCTCATCAATGAAGCTCTGAGGGTCCTCACTAACTTGCGACCCTAGAAACTCAGAAGGATTCATCCTAACAAAATCTCGGACCCCAGCTGCCATTGACCCACCATTAGTTTTTGTAGGAACTGTAACCTACTAAATGTTCTGATTGGCTGCACTCTTAGCTAAAAGTTAAATAGCATTAAGAAACACTGCATTCGAAACCTCAAAGTCTGGGACTGGAGGAACTGCGTTAACATTGTGGGCCTTGACATTCCTTGCATAAACTCTATGAGTAGGCATGATATGAAACGAATAACGATGAATTAGATATGAGAAGTTGGATCATACCTCATGCACAATAAGTGTAGCAAAGAAAGTGATGTTTTTCTTAAAGCACTTCGTAGCCTCCCTCTCATTAGATGTGGTGCACTTCACACCTATGAAAATGACTCTACTTAGTGCGGCTTTTCAGACATCCTAGGAATGTTAAACCTAATCCTCTGATACCAAGTGTGTCACACCCTGACGCTACCCTTGAACGTAAACAAGGGACATAGGATCAGGAGTGACACCAAGCTAACCCTGAGCTGGCATATCATAAGAATACTTACAAAACTGAAACAAAGATACTATGCAGAAGCTTAAAAAATGAGATAAACTAAAGGATGGGGAATACCTAATACTGTCTGAATATATAAATACTAGATATGAGTTTATTATACTAGACTATAACTCAGAAACCAAAACTGAATCTAACTATGTCTGAATAAAGGCTCTACTGACTAGAGATGCTAGGCCATGCCCCCAGCTAACTCTAGAAAAATTGAAATGAAACACAAAAGTATGAAAACATATCTATTGTCTTCAAAGTATGAAGACTCACCACTGATGCTGCTGAGTCTGGATCGGGAAATGATCTACATTGGATCTGAATGCTGAGGACCTAAACCTACATCATGAAAAGACGTAGCGCAGAGTATGAGTCAATACTTGAAAGGTGTGAGCATGCATGATAGGATAAAGCTAAACAAACATGTAAGCTGAAAAAAGCATGATGAGCAATGATATAATCTGCACATGATGAATATATTGAAATATATAGAAGTGAACTAAACTGAATGCAATGGCCAAGTACATAACATGCTTAGATTGAAAACTATAATATAACTGAAAACCATGTCAAATGCACTAGATTCTAATTGTGGGAGCTACTACTAACCAACATAAAATTACGTGAGTTAAATACCAAATACGATGTATATTGCCCATCATGAGGATCCAATATACCTTACTAGGAGTATAAAGGCATGACTGGCGTGATTACTAAATTTGGTGCCCACAGAGGGGACTTATAAACCTATGGGGGCACGTAATTCTGGGACTATGAGGATAACTGAACCCTAGTCCAACTCGGTGTTAAGCCTACTCCCAGTTGGAAATGTTTATAGTACAACATAACTGAAATATACTGGATAGCTCAATATTTTGGCATGCTAACTGAGAATGCAACATTTAAGTACTGATAATGAAACATTCAAAATCTAAGGAATGTATACCTATTTATCTGTTCTAGCTAGTGTAATTCATGAACTAAACAAATCTATAGAACTAAGGTCCTGAATTTCATACAAGGAACTAAGCAACAATGATACGTAAAGCTGATGATCTGATTAAAAACACCTTAACAGATAGGTCACCACAATTATCTAAAGTTCTAGAAACCTTAGGTCTAAACAAGAGATAGAGAATCAAGAATCTAACTGAATTCTAGGGACCTACTGGGAGAAACGAATCCAGTGGTGAAATCCCACATACCTGGTGACAAATTCCATGGAGAAATCTTTCAATTTTAGGGTTGGAACCGATGAAAACTTTCTTCGTTCTTGGAGGTATTTGGGTCGCCTCTTTATCCTCTTCTTGCTGTAAGTTTGATTAATTTTTGTGTATGAATTGCTTAAGGTAGGTTTTGACCCAGTCACTAGTCCTAAGTTGACCAAAAATACGTCGTTTAGGGGTTAAATGATGTAGTTTATGTGCCCAACGCTTATGGGAAAATACCTAATGACCCCTGACTTAAAATTTGTCGAAGCCACCGACGGCCTTTGACCGACTGACCGTGGATTGACCGACGGACCGTGGACTGACCGATGGTCCGTCCTAGCAGGGCATCATTTTCTTCAGAGGACTAATATCTGGGGCTTGAACCATGGGCTTGGACCACAAACCGTGGTAACACCTACAGTCCGTAGGTCCTACCGTTGGTTGAGACTTGGCTGAAAATTTTGAGGAGTTCTAGGGGGAGTCAAGGTGGCCAACCACGGATCCCACCTACGGTCCATGGGTCAACCTACAGTCCATTGGTGGCACCTGTAATTTCTAAAAATCTGCATTTTGTCACTTTTTGAATCTGGGGTGTTACAATGAATTAGCCAAGGCAATGAATCAATAGCAAGAACAAGAAGTAAGAAGTGCTCCAAAGATAAATGTGCCAAAAAGTGGTGTGGCGAAGGCATCTACTTTACCTCCAATCAATATCACACATCCATTTCTGCAAAGGTTAAGAAAGTAATATGACAATGCAAAGTTCTAAAAGTTTGTGGAAGAAGTAAAAGATTTGAACGTGAATATTCTTTTGGTGGATGCCTTGACTAAAATTTTGAGTAATGCTAAATACATGAAGGAGTTAGTGACAAATAAGAAGGTGATAGATTGTGAGACTATTGTGTTACCACAAAAATGTGGTGCGGTAACGACAAAAAGTGATGTCCCTCAAGAGAGATGACCCGGAAGCTTTCACAATCTCATGTTCTATCAGTAAGTGTACCTTTGAAAAAGCTTTGTGCCATGGTGCTAGCATAAATTTGATGCCACTGATGATATTTGAAAAGTTTGAGCTTGATAGACCAAAACCAACAAACATGAGGCTTCTAATGTAGGATCGTTCAATAAAGAAACTGGTTGGGGTGCTGCATGATGTACCCGTGAAAGTTGAAAAATTCATGTTTCCCACTAATTTTGTTGAGCTTGATTGTGAAATTGAAGTTGGGATGCCGGTTATTCTTGGTATACCATTTTTAGCCACGGGCAAGGCCTTGGTTGATGTGGAAGGTGGTTAGTTAAAATTTGGTGTCAGTGAGGAAGTAGATATCTTCAACATTCACAAGTTAATAAAATACCCGAATGATATGCATGTGGTATCTTATTTAGATCAAATTGATGAAATCGTTGCAAGTATTGGAAGTGTAGCATATTGTAGAGAACCTTTGGTGCAAGTGATAATTAATTATGATCAAGATGAAATTAACAACTATGAGGAGGTTGTAGCTGCTCTTGTAGGTATGGGGTCGCATAATTCTTTCCATGCTAAACTTGATCTCGACTTATCTAGTCGAGAAGCACCACCTGTGAAACCATCCATCATTGAACCACCAAATTTAGAATTGAAGGAACTTCTACCTCATCTCAAATATGTGTTCTTGCGGTCTAACAACAGGATGAGTCCATGATTTGGACTCATTTAGGGCTTTGTTTATATAGATTTAGTGTCCTCAAATACTTAATTTGTGCCAATAACTAATGTTAAATCCTTGATTTTCAGGTATATGGATTGAGAAACAAAGCAAGGACACTAACAGGCAAGAAGGAACAAAATAAGTTGAAGATATGAAGAAGAACGAGCCTAAGGATCGTCAATATCACTCGGTGTATCGCAGAGTGGCTCATCTGACTGCCTAAAGTTCCAGTGTACCAAGACCTGAAGGAAAGAACCAAGTCGGTGATGAAAATGAGTAGTCAGCGGATTGCCGAGTGATTCTGCGAAGCCAAGATAGATCGCCCAAAGTTACAGACCTTGTGGATGTTGAATGCTAAGGCGAAAGGGCAATTGAAGAGACCAAAGGGCGGCTCGCCGAGTGGGTCAGCGAGCCTGACTTACTTAGCCAAATGGGCTTTCATAGCTTATTTAAGGGACTATAAATACTTATTTGAATATTTAGTTTAGGATCTTTTGACATCTTTTTGACATTAGAATTAGTTTTTATCATGTGGAGACAGTTTTTTTGAAGGATTAAAGAAATTCACTTTTGAGAAATTGGAAGTGGGTCTTTGAAATTCATCAAATTGGAACATTGTAAAGAAAAAATCACTCTTACCCAGTTGATGAATAATGAATTAGGTAACTGTTTTTACCTTTTTATAATGTCTAGCTAAAACCCCATTTCTTGGGTTGTGATCCTTTGATTATGGGCTCATTTAACTTATGGGTATTGCTAATTGTTAGTTTAAATGCTATTTAAAAGTGAGTTTAATCATTAATTGTGGTTTAATTTAAGAATTGTAGTTGCAAATCAAATTTTATGTTTGCGTTTTTGGCTTGCGAGAGAGAGAGGTTTTATAACTAAGGTTTTTGATTGATGGTTTGTGGGTATTGGGTTGATCTGGGTTTAGCTTGAGAGAGAAAATCCTAAATCCAATCCCACACATTTAGCTCGAATTAGTAAATGGCTTACGGTGTGGGCTGCTCTTAATTTGCATGCTTGTTAATGTTCGAGAGAAATCACCTGATTCGGGGTAATCGTTCGAGAGAAAATTACCTCCCATATAGTCTAGCCTACTCACTAATATCTAGCTATTTACTAATAGGTGCAATTAACCATATGTCTATATTTGCCTATAATTGATCACATCCCAAGAATCCATCTCATTATTTTTAATTCCTAGTGTTTGCGACTGTTTGTAGTTTATAACAAAAACCAAAACCCCCCATCTGACATTCGTGTCACCCTTTTACTTGATTATGTCTTTAATCAATAATTTCTATTCATATGGCTGATTTGACCATATTCATACTTCTTTATTGAATTTGAGACACGTACTGGTAAGTGGACTCATTTAGGGCTATATTTTGATAGAAATTGTGTCCTCAAATGCTTATTTTATCTCAACATCTGATGAAAACCCTTAAGTTTTAGGTATTTGATGTTTGAAGGAAAGCATGGACACTACGTCACAAAAAAGGAACAAAAAGGCTAAAAAGAACGGAGAAATAAAGGACAAAGAATCGCCGAGTCCACTTGGCGAGTCACCGAATGGTCTTACTTCGCCTTTTGTTCCAGTGTGCTGAGCCCTAAAGGAAAGGATCAAATCAGCGGAAAGAGGGAGCAGTCGGCGCATCGCAAAAATGATCCGCAAAGTAGTACCATGTAGCCCAATGACCCAGAGCATGACGATGCTGAAGGCTGGTGCAAGACGGCGATGAACTATACCAAAAGGTGAATCGCCGAGTTGATCGACGATTCCGACTAACAACGCCGAATGATCTGCTGCAGCACAAATCTGTGAAAACTATAAATAGTAGTTAGAGTTGTAGTTTTAAGAGTCGAACAATTATTATAATTTTCATATAGAATAGTACGTTTTTATTCTTTTGCTCTAAGTTTGAGAGGGTTTTGAAGACTCGAAGTTCCAAAGGGTTTCATCTTCAAGATTTGGATTTGGGCCTCTTGGATTCTTCAATGTCGGCCTGTATCAAGACTTAAATCTTCATACCTATTTGAATGCAAGTTGAATTTGGTATAAATTTCTATCTCTTATACATATGTGGCTAAAAACCTCAATTCTTTAGCAAATAAGAGTTAAGATAATTGTTGGGTCTTGCTTGCTGACAGTTTAATCGTAGTTTAATTGTGATTTCATTTAGTAGTTGTGGATGAATCTAATGAATTTTTAGTTGCAAATACAAGTTTATTTATGAGTGGGTCTACATGAGGTTCAACTCGAGAGAGTGAACCCTAGTCCCATGTCCACACACTCAGCTCGAGAGATTGAGTAGGTTAAGGCATAGGTTGGTCTTCATACGGCAAGTGGGTGTCCGAGAGGAACGCATTTGAAACAGTGTAAGTTGCTCGAGACAGAGCTTATCCACCTTAAAGTTTAGCCTAGTCACAATTATTCTATGAATCTTCTATCGAAAGCATATACACAATAATCTAGCTTAATCCGTATTCCCGTCACACTCCAAGGATCCCCTCTCATTCCTTAGAAATCTTTGTTTATTTTGTTGTTTTTACTCACTAGTGACAAAACCCTACGGTTAATTGACACTCTTGTGTCCCACTTTAATTTACAATGTTTTTAGCTACCACTAGTTAGAACTAAATTTTATTTTTCTATTAATTCTCTAAACCACTCTCTTGCGAACGATCCCAACCCTTGGTTGGGTTACTAAACTATTGTACGATCGTAAACACTTGCATCAGAAGTTGTATCTTGATTACACAAACATCACGTACCACTCCCTGTGTGATTCGACACCAACTCATTTAGTTGGGTTTTATCATGATTTACGATCGTTGACACCTAGAATTGGAAGTAGTGTCTTCGAAACGTTATTAATCAAAATGGCGTCGCTATTGGGGAGTGGTTGTATTCTTGTTAGTCATAGTTGAATCTTCTTACTTTTAGTTTGGTTTTGTGTTGCTTGTGTTAAAATAGAGGAGAAAATTAGCATAAACGGTAGCAATGGTAGCCAAATGGGCCACCCTCCTTCGAAGTGCCCAACTTATGGAATCCTAGATAAGATGTTGATGGAATGTTTTCTATAGAGGTCTTGATTCCATGAACAGATGATTGGCTAATCAATTTTCTCCTGGTGGGATAGTGGAGCAATCCTATGCAGCAACATCCCTACTCCTCGATCGCATGACCAAGATCAACAAGGATCCAGACAGGGACCAGAACTTAGCCAAAATGATGACCCGACTAGATATCTTGGACAAAAATATCGAGGAATTTGAAGTGATGTACGAAAACAAGGAAGATTTCCTAGAAAATCTAGGAGGAAGTCAATGTGAAATTACCCAAGGCCAGGTGGTAACCAAGTATGGAATAGAGGGGAGAAGGAACATAGGTATGTTCCTTCTCATGCGCGCCAAAAGCCCAAGGATAATAAGGGTGGCCAAATAGAAGATATACTCATATGTATTCTCAACAAAGTTGAAGAGTATGACAGAGTGTTGACAAAGATAAAAAGAATCTCTCAAGTCTCAATCGGATGGTGACCTCTCATTCCATCTCGATTACTAAATTGGAAACCCAAATGAGTCATATTTCTTTACATTTAAACCAAAGACAACAATGGGGGTTACCTAGTGATACTATGGCAAACCCCAAGAATAAAGCTTGAATGGGTACTTGCGTCGTGCCAGGACGTTAACTAAGGCGCCTCTTGGGAGGCAACCCCACTTTTTAATGCTTTGTATTTTGTTTTTGAATAACGGGTGTTGATTATGCAGGTTGAAAAGTGGAAGGTGTTCGAATAATGCAGGTTGGCGAGCTAAGAGTCTAGTCGGTGAGCCCGACTAGGACCACTGTTCGACTAAAAAAAATTACAGGTGAGAGTTTGTAAAACTCGGTCTGCCCAGGGACGAGTCGGCAACTTGCCGAACAGGTCGACGACCCTGACTTCATCCACAGTTTGGACCCCCAAATTAACTGTAGGTCCTGTAAAACTCGGCGAGGAAAGTCACAACTCGGCGGATCGCTGAATGGTTCGGCAAGGACGACTAATGTAATACCCCAGAAACTAGTAAGCTAAACTAGAGAGTTCTAGAGCCTTGTGTCAGGGTTTTAGGGTTTGAAATGAGTGTTAGAATCATAAAATTATTTCCCGTACTTAGAATGAGGGTTTTAGGGTTAGGGCGCCAAGGTACAACCCCCCAAGGACCAACCAAGGGGTCCTTGAGGGGGACCCCAAAACAACCCAAAAAGTTGTGCAAGGCAGCCTACCCACTAAGGGAATCCACGATCCGTGGATGGACCCATACCCTGTGGGAAGGGGTCGTGGGTCAAGGCCTGACCTTCCCTTGCAAGTTGAGCTCCATTACCCTACATATGAAGGTGCAGTACGACCTATAGACCCACCCAAGGTCCGTTGGTCGGGGTCTCGTGGGTGGGGCAGTTTTGGAGTTTTGTTATTTTAAGTTGAGACTTAGTGGTTAGTTCCTAATTAGTTAGGGATTAAGTGAGGTCGGTTAATTAGTTATTAGACCACATATATAATCCTAATAGAACCCTAAACTAAGGCAATTAAATCATTCTTCCAATACCTCAAAACAAACCCAATTCTCTCCAAATAGTTCACTCTCTAAAACTCCATAAAAGAAGAAGAAGAAGGTGAAGTCTAGGGTTGAAAGGGGCTGTATTTTCTTCTCAAATTCATGGAGAATCTTCTATAAGGTATGTTAGATTATTCATCTATGGCTTCTTTAACCCATGGAGCCCCCTAGATTTCCCCCAATTGTGAAGAAAACCCCAATCTAGCTAGGGTTTGTTCCTACATTGTGGGTAGTGTTGAAGTACGATTCCAATCAAGTGGATAATACTTAATTATGATTGATTCAGTATTGAGTTGTGATATTATGATGAATTTATGTGATTTCCATGATCAACCCTAGCCTAATGGATGAATTTTCTATTATGTGGGTTTATGCCATGAAACGTGAACTTGATCATTCTTAGGTGATCTTCTAGAATTAGTGCTATGAGTAGTAATGGATTAAGAATACAAACATATACACATGAATTCAATTAGAATAATGTGAATATGATGGATCTTGACTAGTAAAGTTGAAGTTGAACCTTTATGAGGAATTGTGACTAGAATCACTTGATAATAAAGAATGTAATTAGATTGCCTTGAAATCTAGGTATGAATGATGATAGTAAGAAGTAAAGCTTTGAGTGTAAGGCTTGTAGTCATGAATGTTGATCATTAGGGTTTTGAGAGTAAAACCAATTTGATGAACTAGGCATAATAAGGCTTTAAGAATAAAGTCTATATGAGAATAGAAGTTTAATGGATAGAGTTATGGTGGAAGACCTTTACCTACCTAATCTACCATATGAATGCCTGAATGTATGAAGTGATAGAATCACTTGAGTCATGATGATATCCATGTCTAATTTAGAATTCTAGATATGGTATTATGCATGAATATGATGTGACATGAAAGGTTCTCTCACATAGAATGATTCTAGGTTGAATGTCTATTCTCACCTAAAATGAATCTAAGTCCTAAGACTATGAGATGTAATGAGGCTTGTGGTGATTCCCCTAAAAGACCTTTACATGATAGGAATGTGAGGTGAGGTCCCTTACTTCTAATTAGTAAAACATGAGGTGATTACCAATGTCATTATATGAGGGAGTGTGAGGTGAGTACCCTTTTTGTGTGTATGACTCCCAAGGCAGGTGGTGACTACCCATTAGCCTTTAGGTTGATCATGGAGGTGATTACAATTAATCCTTATGTGATGATGTGGAGGCGAATACCTACATTACACATTAAAATAGATATGGAGGCAAATACCCATATAACATTAAAATGAATATGGAGGTTAATACCTATATTCCATTAACAATGAACATGGAGGCGAAGACCTATGATTCATTAGTATGTATGACTAGAGGTGATTCTCCTTGTCATTATGATTCATTAGTAGGTATGACTAGAGGTGAATACCATTGTCTTTATGATTTCATGATATATGTGGCTTTAGGTGACTCCCCTTATCCATCATGATGAACTGAACATGTATGCCTTGAGGTGACTCCCCCTTGCATTTATGAACATGAACATGACTATTTTGGATTGTAGCTTTATAGTCCCCTCCAATACATGCATGACTTGTGGTGATTACCCTTGTCTTTATGATGTTAAGAGATGATAAGCATGAATGATGAACCTAAAGTGTCTAGCTTAGCATGAGTAGGATTATGGGGTCTTGTTCATGCATGGCACAAGCTTTCCTTAAGGAGACACATGAAATGTTTCTCTTATATGATGTATTCTTAGATAGGATTGTGCTATAGTTGCCTTCCTTGTTATGTTATGATTGACTAAAGGTGAGAGATTCCCTTGGTTATGAAGTAAGCTAATAATGAGACCAAACGAGGATAAGTATGACTATGATGACTTCAAGGTTATGCTTAGTGTGAATTGTATTATGGGATGTCTTTCATGCATTGCACAAGTGTGCTTTGAGGTTACTTTGAAGTATAGTGCTCTTAGTATATGAAAGCCTAGATCTTGACTATGAATATAGACTATGATTAAGATGACCAAAAAAGGATACTTAGCTTGGATGGTATTATGGGATGCAATTCATGCATGGCACAAGTATGCTTTGAGGTTACTTCAGAGTAGTCTTATTATGATGAGAATGACTAGAAGTTGAGAAATGCTTAAATGATTCTTATGTAGGAGACTTTTCTTATTATTATGATATTGTCTCTTATGCTTATAATTGATGTTTTATTAAGTATTTTCATATGGTTATGGATTATGTCTTATATTTACTAACCCTTATCTTATGCTCTTATGGTGTTATGCCAGCTAACATATTTAGTACATTTTGACTAACCCATACTTTGCTTACATTCTCATCAAATGTAGTGTTTCGAGACTTGAGTTATAGTTTTGGAGATACATTTCTAAGGAGCAAAGGAGTTGAAGATTTTGGTGAGTCCTCATAGCTTCGAGGAAAAAAACCCACTAGTTCCTTTATGTCTTTTATTTTCATGTTGAGACTATTGTATGGTCTATGTCCCAAGAGTTTTATTCAAAGTTGTATTAGATGGTTTGAGACAAAAGTGTAGTAAAGACTTCTGCTTGTTTTTAGGAAAGACTTCGATCGTATGGATAAAAGTTTTTAAAATTTCTGTACATTTCTGTTATCTTATGTTATGATATGCGAAGTTCTTGTATGAACCCCCTTCGGGGTCCAGTACACCATGTTACATCTAGGGTGTACCCTTGGGTCATGACAACTAATATCGCCGAAAGGGCCACGAACTGAAAGGTTTTAAAAAGACAAAGGTTTAAAATTTCAAAATCTTTCATATTCTCCCATTTTTAACCACGTACACACACACCCACACTTCATATTTCCCACATTTTTTTTTATTTTATCGCATTTTTCTCTTGATCTCGTGCTTAGATTATGATTTCATTGCGGCCTAGCATTTCAAACTATTATTTCAGCTCAAAGGTTGGTTTTCCAAACCTCAAACTCTCGAATAGCGGTTGAACTCGAATGCATTTGTTTAAATCTTGTTGTTGTGTGTTGGGCCTATACTGAAATCATAGTTGTTATGCTAGTATTCCTTTCATACTTTCGTAATTGTGCTTAATTGCTAAATTGTTGATTTCCTGAGTTTTATTCTTTTAAATTTATCATAATTTATTAGGTTGTGGTAAATATTTGTTGGATCTGGTTGGATGAAGTCTGAGTAACCCCAATTGTGCCAAATGACGTACTTTGCCCAATGATGGACCGTTTGACATCATTCTTAATGGAAAAAGTCGTCAAATGGCCAATTTTGGCCAAACCGGGGGCAGTCAGGGTACCCCGGTGACATGGGTTGAATGGGTATAGGTTTAATTGCATAAGTGTGTAGTTTAATTTTGTTTTCGGGGGTTGTGGGCTTCCATTTGGGAAGCAGGTTTGAAATTTGGCACGTTGGGAAAGTCGGCGGGCTGGATCGAACTCACCAAATCGCTTGTTGGTTCGCCAATGTCCCCCTTTATCACCTTTAATTTTGTATTTTTTCCTAGTTAGAGTCTGTAACTTTCGATGGGAAGCCTGAGCTCACCGAAAGTCTCCCTTGATTGCCCTTTCTGCACCCCTAACCCTTTAAACAAACTGTAACTTTCAGTGGGCTAGTTTGAGCTCACCGAGTGATGTCTGCGATTCACCCAAGGGCCCTGCATATCACCGACCTGCCATTTTTCTGGCAAATTTTCAAGCCAGTCCTTTTGGCGAGCCCGATCTGGCTCGCCAATGTGACTCGGCAACTCACCAATTGGTTAGGTATGTCTTTTTGCAACTAAATTTTGAGATTTTTCTTGAATTAATTATAATTTTTCCCTATGTATTTTGCAGATATGGGTAGGACCAACTGGGACGAGAGTGGAATGCCACCCCGCAAACGAGCATGGGGCATCGTGATTAATGAGGGAGCAGTTGGTCCTTCTAAAAAAGGAAAACAAGCACCTCCAAAAGAAGGGAAGGGAAAGGGCAAAGCGCCGCGACTAAGATACCGGAGCACAACTCTGGCAGTGATGGAGAGTCTTTTGATTCTCAGGCTGCATTGTCTAAGCTTGAGGATGACCAACCACTTCAATCCCGGTGAGGTGAGATTCGTACCAGAGGTCGTCAAGGTCCGTCTAGGACCCATAGGCTATACCACCTGCTAATTATACAATGCCAGCTCCAGCATAGATAGTGGTTCCAGCACCACCAGTTCAGGGTCCTTCTCCCGGCTACTTAATAGGCTAAAGGCCGAAGGGCTGAGGACCATTCTAGAGGAAAATACATTGTCCACGGATGGTGTAGTGGATAGGTACCCTAAAGTCTTGGACACTCTCTAGTTCCACTGGTTTGAGCAGTTTACCAGGCCTCATGGCCCATATATTCTTACATGGGTCCGAGAGTTTTACACGGCCTATGGTGACCTGGTACCGAAGGGAAAGAAGAAGGCCAGTGCCTTTAGACCGGTAGAATCCGTCATGGTCCGTGCGAAAGAAGTCAGATTCAGTGGTGATTATATCAACTCCGTAGTTGATAAAGGGTCAGTTTTTGCCTACTCGAGTTAGGCTACTATTGCGACACCTCTCGATGACCTAAAGGGATGGCTAGCTCCCGTTATTGCTGATACCACCCCGAGGTGGATTGAGGTCGGTATTCTTATTGAGAAGAAAGACTTGAATATAGTATCTCAGTATTGGTTTGGGTTGATAAGATGCTCCATCATGCCCTCACAGAATGAGTCCATCCTTTGCTACCCAAAGGCAGCCGGTCTCGTATTAATCATAGCCCGTAAAAGCATTGACTTGGGGCTAACATAGAGCAAGAGATGGCCATGAGGGCCTAACAGCGCCATACATCCCTTCCTTTCCCCTACATCATCCACATATATCTAGCCCATAGAGGTCGAGTACACACGGGATGAGGCAGATAGGAGGAGAGTTGCTCTGGTGGATGAATCCCCACAGGTTGATGTTGAGTCCATACCTGCATAGGCATCTTTGCCTACTTCGACCTCTAGGCCTTCAGGTACACCCGCTTCCACTCCTTCCCAAGCCCAGGTCCTTCTGTAGCTCCCCATCCTACTAGGATCACTTAGGCCATGCTCCTCAAGATGGGACACCTAGCCTATTCTGTCGATGTGCGGGCTTTCCGGCTTGAGGATGAGGTTCCTTGGATGATTGAGTGAGCCATCTTAGCTACTTTGACACCACTACAGACATCTATTGATGCTCTCACAGCGAGAGTAGAGACTTGTGAGAGTCGACATGAGGTTACTTCTGAGGTGACGACTTTAAAAGTCGAGGTCTCAGATTTGACAAAGGATGTGGACTATCTGAAGTCCACATACTTTACTTCCCTCTTTAAGTCAGCAGAGGCTCAGGATGTCCCGACTAGTTTTGAGATGCATCCGACTACCACCGGAGATGTGCTTATGGATGATGTGGTTGCTGCTGAGTCAGACGCTGAAACAGATGAAGTGCATCTTAGGGAGCGATATGAGGCTATTTTTGTGGATCTGGCCGACTTGAAGGATGCTATGTTCTAGACCAGCCGGCAGACCTCCTTGAGAGACACCACTATGGCTGAGTCGAGTGCGGTTGCAGTTGATGTGACACCAGACATTGATACCCTGACAGATGGAACGACTGAGTAGACAAGATTCTTCTTTACCTCCTTCTTTGTCATTTTTATTGAATTTTGATTATTTTAGTTGCATTTGAGGAAAACTGCTTTTCTTTTGTGGGTGGGGTGAGGTATTTACATACCTACCTCTTGTGACTATATTTTGTATATATATATATATATATTGGGTTTTTTGTTTTAAATTATGTGTTGATTCTATCTGGTGGATATTTGAGCTTGTGGCTCCTTGTTTTGAATAGAAATGATTTTTGACCCATCTGAAAATATTTGCCACCTCTTGTTGTGTTTGAATGTGGTTGTTCTTGTGCAAATTTAGGTATCGGTTATGATCAATTCCAATTACTTTAATAGCGCTCGTAATTGAACAAAAATGAATGTGTGGCTAAGATGAGGGCAAATGAAGTTGCATAGACAATATGTGGACTTTTTGTATCTCGTTGTGACTAGGCGATTATTGAATGGAGTTTCTTGTAATGAACATTGTATAGTAGTTCGAATGAGTCTCATTTGATATTGTTCCAATTCCTTGTCTGATGAGCTTTCCTTGAACATTGTGTGTGGTGACTCCTAGAATTTTCCCCATTGGTCCGATTAACTAAGTGATGCAAGCTCTTGAAATGATCTTAGGCAATGATTTTGAGGAGTTAAACAATTTGACAATATACCTCTTTTTGGGGCCAACCTTGTGAGATGTGTGAACCTCTCTTGAAGCCCTTTGAGCTTTATCCTTTTCTTGAAAGAAACTTGAGCAATTGTGACCCTATTTATCCTTTCACCTTTAACTCTCATGAAGCATGGTTTTTTTAATAGCCAACTTAGGGTGGTGAAAAGAAAAGGTAAATCAAGAAGTGTGTAAAAGTCCACTTTGATCCATGATCTTGAAAAAGATGGAACCCCTCTATAAAAGAAAGAGAAAGAAAGCAAACGAATAAGAATGAAAAAGTTGTGAAAAAAAGTTGTGAAAGTTGCAAAAGAAATGGGGTGTCTGGTAGTTCATTGGAAATTGAATAATGGGGGTGAATTTTGAGCATGAGTAAAATGCTGAAAAAAAGGAAGAAAACTGATATTCAGACCACATTTTATGAGGGTAGCAACCACTGAGCCTAAATGACCATACCTTTACACTCATTCCCGTTACAAGCCCTGAAAAGACCTTTTTTATCTTGAGTGAGCTAAAACGAATGTTGATTGGAAAATAATGGCAAACATATGGGTGAAGTCATGAATGTGTTTATCTTTGTGAGTGTGAGAGTCGTTTGTGATTTCGGAACTATAAATTGTTGAAGAATTGTGTGTGAATATGGAATCATCTTTGTTGCGAGGGCATTTGAGTACCTTTGTTGAGCTTGACTTTGCATTTGAAGCAAGTATTGTGAACTTGAGCATCTTTGATAATGGTAAGTCACAACTTGAATCTTGGAGTGCACAATTGATCCTTGTATGAGTAAGTTGAGTCTTGTTGTGTGCATTCATGATTGAGTCTTATGAAGAACTGTTTGAGACATCTCTTTTGAACTGCTCGACTTGAGTTTTACCTGAGAACAAGCAAACGTTTAAGTCGGGTATGTTGATGAGTCCGAGATTTTGACTCATTTAGGGCTTTGTTTATATAGATTTGGTGTCCTCAAATACTTAATTTGTTCAACTAACTAATGTTAAATACTTGATTTTCAAGTATATGGATTGAGGAACAAAGCAAGGACACAAATAGGCAAAAAAAGAAACAAAACAAGCTGAAGATATGAAAAAGAGCAAGCCTGAGGATCGCTAAGAGCACTCGGCATGTCACCGAGTGGCTCATCCAACCGCCTAAAGTTACAGTGTGCCAAGCCTATAAGGAAAAAACCAAGTCGGCGACTAAAAGGAGCCGTCAGTGAATTTCCGAGTTATTTCACGAAGCCAAGATAGATCGCCCAAAGTTATAGACCTTGAGGATGTTGAATGCCTAGGCGAAAAGACGATGGAAGAGACCAAAGGGTGGCTCGCCGAGTGGTTCGGTGAGCCCGAGTTACTTCGCCAAATGGGCTTTCGTAGCTTATTTTCAGCGACTATAAATACGTTTTTGTACATTTAGTTTAGGATCTTTGGAATCTTTTCACATGTTTTTTACATTAGAATTAGTTTTTATCATCTGGAGACAATTTTCTCTAGAGTTTTCCTGAGCTTTGAAGGATTGAAGAACTTCACTATTGAGAAATTGGAAGTGGGTCTTTGAGATTTATCAAATTGGAGCATTGTAAAGACGAAATCACTCATACCCAGTTGATGGATAATCAATTCGGTCACTATTTTTACCGTTTGTTAATGTCTAGCTAAAACCCCAATTCTTTGAGTGTGTTCATGTGACTATGGGCTTATTTACCTCATGAGTTTGCTAATTTTTAGTTTGAATGCTATTTAAAAGTGAGTTTAATCATTAATTGTAGTTTCAGTTAAGAATTGTAGTTCAAATGCAGTTCTATGTTTGTGTTTTTGGCTTGCTCGAGAGAGAGGTTTTAGAACTAAGGTTCTTCATTGATGGTTTGTGGGTATTTGGTTGATCTGGGTTTAGCTTGAGAGAGTAAATCCTAAATCATATCCCACACATTTAACTCGAAAGAGTGAATGGATTAAGGTGTGGGCTGCTCTTAATTTGCATGCGTGTTGATATTCGAGAGAAATCACCTGATTCGGGGTAATTGTTCGAGAGAAAATAACCTCTATTATAGCCGAGCCTACTCACTAATATCTAGCTATTTACTAATAGTTACAATTACCCATATGTCTATAGTTGCCAATAATCGATCACATCCCATGAATCCGTCTACTTATTGTTAATTCCTAGTGTTTGCGACTTTTTGTAGTTGATAACTAAAACCAAAAACCCCATCTGACATTCGTGTCACCCTTTTACTTGATTATGTCTTTAATCGATAATTTCTATTCCTATGGCTGATTTGACCACATTCATACTTCCTAATTGATTTAAGGCATGTACCGCTCCTTGTGGGATTGAACCCCAACTAATTTAGTTGGGTTTTATTCTTATTTACGATCGTTGACACTTAGAATTGGAAGTAGTGTCTTCGAAACGTTATTAATCACAACACTCTTCACGTGATTATTGCAAGCGATCTCAAACAATGACAAGTGGAATTATTGACTATAGTGTTGAAAAGTCATATTAAAGCTTTGAGGTGGTCTATTGTCGCTATTGTACGTATTTCACTAGGTTTATGCACTCACAAATAAATTTGGTGGATGATTGCAAACTGAGTATTGAGAATAAAAAAAGATTAAATTCTCTGATGCAAGAAGTGGTAAAGAAAGAAATCATTGATATACTGTGAGTTTACGGTATTTTTGATACGTTTCACTTAGAGTTTGTCTGTGTCTTGGGCCATTTTGTTATTAGAAATATTTTTTGTCTGTAATTGTTACAAGAAATAGGCTTGGATGAGGTTGATGAAGATGCGAGCTAAAAATTGTAGAAATTGCCAACAACGGAGCCAACCACGGACCGTAGGTCCATTAACGGGTCGTGGATGGGCAGTCGTAGGTCCTGGTCTGGAAGTTGAGTTCCAGTAACTAAAACCACGGACTAACAGGATGGACCATAGTCCAATCTACGAACCGTAGGTGGGAAAGCGTAGGTGGAAGCTCAGGGAAGTCTAAACAAGTGTGGAACTACGAAGGGATCAAGGGACCGTAGGTCGACCCGCGGGCCATCCTGCACATCCGTCGATTGAATATCAAAGAATTGAAGTTACATTACTTGATTTATTTTCCATGTGTTGGACCACGGAGGGTGACCTACGGACCGTAGGTCGACCCACAATCAGTAGGTCGAGGCGTCAACAGAAACCGTGTCTGAGTAGTTTATTTCCTTATTTTGTTTCCTACTTAGTTTGGGATTTTTTTTCTATAAATAAGAGTTGTAATTCTTGTTTTTGGGAGTTAGACATTATTGTATACTTTGAGTTTTTGTTGTTGGGAAATATTTGCAAACATTTAGCAATTTAATTTTCGGAAGTTGGTCAATACGATTTGCACTTTGAATTTCAATTAAAGATTGGGATTTTCATCTATTCTCATTGTAAGTTAATGAATTCTTATAACCTTATTATGAATTGTGAACTATCAAGCATGAGTAGCTAAATCCACAACTACGGTTTGGGAAGCATAAGCAATTAACAAAGTATGAAGAGTAATTAAGTAATTCTTGATTAGTGTTTATGCATGTATTATTAATCATTTCACTTAGAAGTGTTTTTAATGGGTGCACACATTAGAACTTCCCTCGTTCCTACTTTCCGAACCAAGGAGGTAATGAATGAAAAATAATTACACAACGGAGATTTAGTGGATGCTATCTAATAGTCTAATTTGAATTGAAGTGAGGGTGAAAACTAAACTACATTGATATGATGACTAATCTGGGGTAAAAGGTAAGGGTTAGTAAAGCATACACCCGTAGACGGACCAAGGTGTGTGGTGAAATTCCCTATTTGTAGGACCAATCACTTAGGGATACCCAACTTACCAACTTTGCATTTTAAACACTATGAAAGTATTACTATTACTAGGATTAGTGTGTTAAGAGCTTGCGGGGAACATATATGCCCTAGTTTCCATCTCATATTAATTTCTCAAATTGTTAATCTTGCTTACGTGTTACTTATTGACTCAAATCAACAATCTGTTCCTTTAATTACAACCCCCTCCTTGTTTACTTTGCTCGAAAATAGTTTGACTATAAAGAGATAATCGTAAGTTAAAGTTAAGTCTAAACCATATTCCTCTTAGGATCTACCCAAACCTACAAGTTAGGTTCTTTATTTTACAACGATCGCTTATGCTTCTTTAATAGATGTGTAATTTGAGCGAATCAATCATAAAATGGCTCAATGTGGGAGTTATCTTTGTGATTACAGATAGTCAGTGGGTGAGTCCGATGTAATGCATTCTCAAAAAGGGTGGTATCACGTATATTCCAAACGAAAAGTATGAGTTAGTGGCCACTAGACCCATCTTCGGGTGGCGTATGTGCATGTACTACCGGAAGCTAAACTTATGGAAAGAGAAATATAATTTCTCCGTACCCTTTATTGATTAGATGCTTGATAGGCTTGCTGAAAAGGGATGGTATTGCTTTTTTGATGGATATTCCAAGTTCAACCAAATCTCCATTGCACCGGAAGAGCAAAAGTATGCCACATTCACATCCCCTATGGTACTTCACAATCAAGTGAATGTCGTTTGGACTATGCAATGCTCTAGCCTCCTTTCAACGATGTATGTTATCTATCATTGCAGATATGGTAGACGACTTTATGAAGGTGTACATGGATGATTTCTCTGTCGCGGGGGATTCTTTTGAGGTAAGTTTGAAGCATTTGGAAATGGTGTTGAAAAGGTATGTAGATTCAAATTTGGTTCTCAACTAGGAAATGTGTAACTTTATGGTGTAAAAGGGAATTATTCTTGGCCACAAAATTCCCGGGGAGGGTATTTAAGTCGATCAAGCTAAAATTCAACTGATCAAAAAATTACCTCCCCAAATTTCAGTGAGAGGAGTGAGGAGTTTTCTTGGGCACACCGGTAACTATAACACGGGTTTTCAAAGATTTAACCAAGATCGTCATTACTTTGTGCCGAATTCTTGAGAAAGAAAGCACATTTGTTTTTAATGAATCTTGCATAATGGCTTTCAAAACACTTAAGGAGAAGCTTCTTTCAGCCCAATAATAATTGTGCCCGATTGGAATCTCCCTTCTGAAATAATGTGTGATGCTAGTGGTTTGACTCTAGGAGGTGTTCTTAGGTAATCACAAAATAATTTTTTTATCCTATTTACTATGCTAGAAAACGTTAAATTGTGCTCAAAAGAATTACAGTGTCATGGAAATGGAATTTTTTGCTTTAGTATATGAGTTTAAGAAGTTTGGCTCATATTTATTTGGTATTGTAATGACCGGGTAACGTCGTTATAGAAAAACCAACGGGGGAAAGTTTAAGGCCGAAAATCATTTCCGTAGTATCTTGAAATTTCCCAACCTATTCCAGATTTGGACGAAATAAGAGTCCTTAAGGTGTAGGGAAATATGGTAGCAATCGGGTGATTTAATTATGAATTTGATTACATGAGGTATTAGATAACTCGCTAAGGAATCCATAAGACTTTACGGAATTGAATTAGAGGGAATAGAACTCCTGAAATCAATCTTAGCATAAAGGGTATTTTTACTGATCGTCGTTGGTTAGACGTTTGTTGTGAAATGGGAATTTTGGAATACTTGAATTAGCTCTCTGTCTCGCGTAACCCGCTTTGGCTCCGAGTTTTAACGCTCTGGCGGGGCAGCTACAGCGGGGTGACGGTCGCTGTGGCGGGCTCGATGCAAATTAAAGTCGTTAATAAACCACTAAACGACCTCATTATGCACTTTTTGACTTTTAGAGCTAATGAACGAACCCTAGATGACTCCTACTCGTTATTCAACATTCTTGAGGCTAAAGGTAAACTTTACACTCCCAGAATAAGTTTTTTGATCCGTAAAACGTAATAGAATGGGTCAATATTGATTGGGGAGGGTTTTGTTATAGATTTTATGGTGGAAATAACCCTAAACTGGATAATTGGTATCATAGATTTGATCTAGAGTTCATAGAATTGTTATAGTTTTGGGTAATTAGCGATTGTTTGTTATTTCCCGTGTTATTGTGATTGTTTGTAGCCCAAGAACAAGTGTAACAAATCTGGAAAGGGAAAGATCAAATTTCTTAGGGTTTCAAGCTTGTTTCGAGGTAGGTGATGGTTTTGATTCTATGATTGTGTGATGTATGATTGTTCTTGCTTCATTATGATACTTGTATATGTATGAATGTTGCAATGCTGATCACAATTGTTGTAAATGAGTTAGATGAATTATCATTGCCATGAAATCATGACTTGAATGTATGATCTTGAGGATATACTTGTGTTTGTGATTGTGGTATGTGAATGGGATCGGTTGCCACGTTTTGGCATAAATATGGGATCAATTACCACGTTCCAGCATAAATATTGGATCGGTTGCCACGTTCTGGCATGCTAACTATTTGGGTTTGGGCTCCATGAGAGGACTAATGATGTGATATAAAATGTGAAGTTGTTTGTTGTTCATAATGTTGATAATGTTTTTTATGTTCGATATATATATGCATGTGATATTATTGTTGTCTTGACTTGCTTATGTTGCACTTAGTGGGATAGCCGCGTGATCCTACCAGTACACTGTGGTTGTGTACTGATACTGCACTTGCTCTTATTTTTGTTGAGTACATGGCATCTTCAAGCGGCTACTAACAGACCTCACTTAGGAGAGCAGTGATCGTTTCTCAAATTCAAGGGTGAGCTAATCTTTCGGGCTTCCATGAGTTCTCTTTTGTCTATGTCCACCATTCCGGACTTAGACCTTTGCTCTAGTTAGTTTTAGTACATTAGTTGGGGTTGCATCCCTTTTTGTTTAGACTTGTTGAACTTAGATGGTTCGGTACATTGACTTTCAGGTTCTAGGTTATTTCTTCCGCATTGTTAGTTTATTATTGTTAGACTTTTGTTGGAGGTTATGGCAACTCTATTTTCTTTCCTTAGTATATTTGACTTAAATACCTTAGTTTTTAGATTAGTTGCTTGGTTAGGCTGTAGTAGTAGTTCTCCCACCGGAGTGTTAGTGTGGGTGCCAATCACGACGGTCTAGGTCGTGACAAAATTGGTATCAGAGCCTAGGTTCGTTGATCTTGATGTACTAAAATGAGTCTAATAGAGTCTCACGGCACAGTACGGGGACGCCTTTACTTTTCTTCGAGAGGCTATAGGACTTAAGGAAATCTCTCTGTTTTCTCTTGTCTCCTTTCGTGCTATGACTTGATTCCAATTGTTATCTGGCGATTCAAATTGGTATCTAACCTCCTTCACTCTTCTGTCCGCAGATGATTAATACTAGGTATAACGGCTTCAGGCCCCCAGTTCCCGTCAATGCTCCAGCTGAGGAATCTGCAGCGAGACATCGCAGTCGTGGCAGGGGTAGAAGAAGAGCTAGGGGTAGAGGTCGTGGGAGAGTAGCACCTGCTTTGAATGAGGTACCGGTTGGTAATGCTCCTATGAATGATAACCCTCTTACGTTTCATGAAGAGAATGAAAAGGATATTGTTGATGTTGAGAATGTTGAGGAGGTTGGACAAGAGGAAGAGGTCCAGACTGAGACTACAGGTATTCCTCCCATCGATTCGGTGTTAGCTCAACAAATCATGTCATTTTTTAAGGGGTTGGCTAGTCCTGGAGTGCTTCCATCTGTTCGAGCAACTCAAGCTCTTGCTAATCCTCTTACTGCTACCAAGACAGGTGGAAACATAGGTACTAATGCTTTCTTCCATCCCTTGTTGGGTTCTGTTATGACAGGAAATGAGCATGACATGTTGACTAAGTTTTTGAAGCTTAAGCCTTCGGTATTTCTTGGTTTTGAGAGTGAGGATGCATAAGAGTTCATTCTGGATTGCTATGAGAGGCTTCATAAATTGGGTATTGTTCATCAACACGGGGTTGAGTTTGTGTCTTTCCAACTTCAAGGTGAGGATAAGCAATGGTAGAGAGCTTATATGGAGTGCAGATCTTCTACTTTACCTCCACTTACTCGGACCAATTTCATGAGTTGCAAGTATTATCTATTCATATGAATTCTGTAGGGAGAAGCTTTAATGAGGTGATGGATTATGTTAAGAAAGAGGAAGGGGTGAGGAGAGACGGTCAAGTTAAGGCATGGGCAAAAAGGGCCAAGAATTCGCATAATTTTCAAGGTTCTTATTCCAAGGTGTCCGGAAGGCCAACGCTTGTAGCCAAGCCAATTCAATCCACTATGCCACCTCTGTAGGTAACTACTTGGAAACTCCATCTCATAATTTTGAGGATAGCCAGGGAGTCGCGTCTTAGACGGGCGGCAGAACATCTTTTAATCGTACATGTTACAACTGTGGTGAACTTAGGCATATGATGAGGGATTGTCCCCACCCACGTGTGTTAGATTTCATGGAGCAGCAGTCTAGAGCAGTGGTACCCGCGGGGATTGGTAATAATGGTAGAGGATGTCGACAAAGTGGGCGATGAGGTAATCAACGAGGTCATGGAGGTAGAGGAAATGGTAACGGAGGTAGGGGTAACGTGCAAACAGGCAGGGAAGTGGCTCATCAAGATGATAGGGCTCAATGTTATGCATTTCCAGGCAAGAATGAGGCAGAGGCATCTGACGCGGTGATCTCAGGTACTATTCTTGTTTTTGACCGGATGGTTAATGTGTTATTTGATCCGAGTTCTACTTATCGATATATATCCGTGATATTTAATTTAGATTTTGATATGATTTGTGATATTCTTGATGCCCCTATTCATGTTTCTAACCCAGTTGGAGAGTTAGTCATAGTTACCTATGTCTATTGTGCTTATCCTATTTTATATATGGGTTTTCAGACTTGGGCTGATTTGGTGATTTTGGATATGATTGACTTTGATATAATCTTAGGCATGACTTGGTTGTCCCATTTTTATGTTGTGCTTAATTGTAATACTAAGTCCGTTACTCTAAAAATTCCAGGAAGGGAAAAATTAGAGTGGGAAAGGGTGTACAAGCCTAAGCAAGCTAAGATTATATCCTCTGTTCGGGCTAGTAAATTAGTAGAGCAGGGTTGTTTGTCTTATTTGGTTCATATTAAGGATGTTGAGATTGAGACTCCATCCATTGGGTCAATTCCTATGGTGTCTGAATTTAGTGAAGTGTTTTGTAATGATTTTCCTGGTATGTCTCCAGATAGAGATATAGATTTTTGCATTGATTTAGAGCCTGGTACGCGCCCCATTTCTATCCCTCTATATCGCATGGCTCCGATAGAATTAAGAGAGCTTAAGGCTCAAATCCATCAACTTCTTGATAAGGGATTTATTCTCCCTAGTGCTTCTCCATGGGGTGCTCCAGTCTTGTTTGCTAAGAAGAAGGATGGTAGTATGAGAATGTGCATATATTACCGGCAATTAAATAGAGTCACTATTTGAAATAAGTACCCTTTGCCTCGAATAGATGATCTTTTTTACCAATTGCAAGATGCAATTTTCTCTAAGATTGATCTAAGATCCGGTTACCATCACTTAAAAATTAGGCCGGAAGATGTGCCTAATACGGCGTTTAGAACTCGTTATGGGCACTATGAATTTTTGGTTATGTCTTTTGGTTTGACCAATGCACCTTCAACTTTTATGAGTTTAATGAATGGGATGTTCAATCCGTATCTTGATTCTTTCGTTATAGTCTTTATTGATGATATCTTGGTATATTCAAAAAGTGAGGAAGAGCATGATGAACATCTTCGTATTGTTTTGGGTATTCTTGGGAAACAAAAGTTGTATGCTAAATTTTCTAAGTGTGAATTTCAGTTGAAATTGGTTGCATTTTTGGGGCATGTAGTTTCAAAAGAAGGGGTAATGGTAGATCCTCAAAAGATTGAGGTGGTAAAGAATTGGGTTCGGCCTAGCTCTGTGATGGAAGTTAGGATTTTTGTGGGACTCACTAGCTATTATCGTTGATTAGTGAAGAACTTTGCTTTTATCGCCACTCACTTGACTAATTTGATCAAAAAGGATATACCATTTGAATGGACTGAAAAATGTGATGAGAGCTTCCAAAACCTCAAGACTCTCTTGACCACCACACCTATTCTAGCATTACCGATTAAAGGTAAATATTTTATTATTTATTGTGATGCTTCACATTCTGGTTTGAGTGATGTATTGATGCAGGATAAGAATGTTATAGCTTATGCCTCGCGTCAATTGAAGGCGCATGAGAGGAATTATCCAACACATGATTTAGAGTTGGCAGCGATTGTGTTTGCTCTTAAGATATTGCGGCATTACCTCTATGATGTTAAGTGTGAAATATTTACCGATCATCGTATTTTGCAGCATGTGTTCACTCAAAAGGATTTGAATTTGAGACAACGAAGGAGGATGGAGCTATTAAAGGATTATGATGTGACCATTCAATATCATTCGGGAAAGGCTAATGTGGTGACAGATACTTCGAGTCGAAAAGCAATGAGTATAGGTAGTTTAGCTTGCTTGAGTGTATCCAAGCGACCCTTGGCTAAAGAGCCGAAATTCATGCAGTTGGGCATATCAGAAAGAGTTGGGGTGTTAGCTAGTATTGAGGTAAGAACCAGTTTCATTAAGGAGATCAAGGCCAAAAAATTTGAGAATGAGAATTTGGAGGAACTTAGAAAGAAGACTACGATTGGTAAGGCACAGGAGACCATTCTTGATGCGGATGGTGTGCTAAATTTTAAAGGGAGAATATGTGTTCCTAGAGTAGATGACTTGATTCAGAAATTGTTGGCAGAGTCTCATGGTTCGCTATATTCTATTCAACCGGGTGTGACCGAGATGTATAGAGATTTGAACCGAATTTATTGGTGGTCGGGCATGAAGAGAGACATAGCAAAGTTTGTGGTGAAGTGTCAAAATTGTTAACAAGTGAAATATGAACATCAAAGGCCTGCGAGTTACTTCAAAGAATTCCAATTCCGAAATGGAAGTGGGAAATAATAGCTATGGATTTTGTTGTTGGTCTTCCCAAGCCTTTGGGGAAATTTGATTCCATTTGGGGAGTGGTTGATAGATTGACTAAGTCAGCCCACTTTATTATGCAAAGAATAGATTATAATGCTGAACAATTGGCAAAGGTTTATGTGAAAGCGATAGTAAGGTTGCATGGGGTGCCCCTTTCTATCATCTCAGACTGTGGTGCCCAATTCACATCCAAGTTTTGGAGGTAAATGCATGATGAATTGGGCACACAACTCACTTTTAGTACAACCTTCCATCCACAAACAGACGGGCAGTCAGAAAGAACTAGTCAAGTGTTAGAGGACATGTTGAGGGCATGTGTGATTGATTTTGGAGGGCATTGGGATAAGTTCTTACCTTTGTGTGAATTTTCTTATAACAATAGTTATCACTCCAGCATTGATATGGAACCATTCGAGGCACTCTATGGGAGGGGTTGTAGATCACCCATATGATGGTTTGAAGATGTAGATGTTAAACAATTGAGGGTTGATTTAGTAAAGGATGCTCAAGATAAGGTGAGGAGTATTCAGGCTAAGCTTTTAGCATCCCAGAGTAGACAAAAAAAGTATGTGGATCATACGGTAAAAGAAATGGTATTTCTATCCGGTGAAAATGTTCTTCTTAATGTATCACCCATGAAAGAGGTGATGAGATTTGGTAAGAAGGGTAAGATAAGTCCTAGATACATTGGTCCATTTAAGATTCTTGAATGTGTAGGACGGGTAATGTATAGATTGGCTTTACCTCCTAATCTATCGAGTGTTCATCAGATATTTCATGTATCAATGTTGAAGAGGTATTATGGTGACAAAGACTATATCATTAAGTGGGACTCAATTGTGTTAGACAAGGACCTCTAATATGAGAAGGAACCGATTGAAATTCTTGATCGTGATGTGCGTAAGTTGAGCACAAAGGAGATTAAGTCCGTGAAAGTTCAATGGAAGCATCGTCCAGTTGAGGAAGTTTCTTGGGAAACCGAGAAGGATATGCAAGACAAGTATCCCCAATTGTACGTCGATTCAAGTACTACTTCATTGTTTCCTTAGCCTACTTTTCCCAAGTTTGTCACTCGGGGATGAGTGATTTATAAATTGGTATCTATTATAACGACCGGGTTCCATCGTTATAGAAAAACCAACGGGGAAAAATTTGGGGCGGAAAACCTTTTTCGTAGTATCTTGAAATTTCCCAACCTATTCCAGATTTGGACAAAATCGGAGTCCTTAAGGTGTAGGGAAATCTAGTAGAAATCAGGTGATTTAATATTTGATTACATAAGGTGTTAGATTGTTGCGACCCCAGAGCACCCTCTAGTCGTAACACGGCGTACTTGACCCCGAAGGGGTCTTATACTAGACCTTAGCATAATCATTATTGTATAAAGACATTGAATAATGCGGAATTTAAAAAAATTTCACAATCAATGTCAAACTCTTTCACAATAGAAAATAGAGTGTCTAGACATCATCTCATTAACCATCTAAGTACAACATAGAAGTCTCAAATAGGAACCTTAGCCCTTTACAATAAAAGAGTCTCATAATAGTAAATACATAGAAGTCTATTAGTCTATTACAATATAAAGAAACATAAGTGGCATCATGTTGTCCTCGAAACATGAGGACATACCAAAGTCCTGGAGAATGCAATCCAAGCCTTCCCATCTTCACAATGAGAACCTACTAGTCAGAACCTACACTTAGTTGAAAAATGGAAGAAATATGAGTTAGCACGATCAATTGTACTAAGTATGGAAGCCATGCAATTAAAACCATTTAAAACATGCATAAAAGGGACTTTTGATGAAAACATGTTATTTCAAGTTAAATCCCACAATGCACATTCAAGTAATACATAATCAATCCATACCATAAGATAGAGAGACATTCATGACCATAAGTAACACCAGACTTAACCAAAGTTCATATCTTACATGTTTGAGTTCAATTAACATCATACCATAAAGACACCACCCATGACCCCCTTTCAAGTTCACTTGTGCAATGTACATATGAAATCCCATACCCCCATATATACTAAGTAAAGCCATCAAGAAGACCCAAGTGTAGTCACATACATAATCAACATCACAATAGGTGAAACCAACCTTAACATCATTCATAAGTTGCCATACATAAAGGACTCACACAAGAACTCCTCAAAGAACCCATTTGTGCAATGTCTAGGTAAAGTCTCATACCCTTACCTATACCAACTAGTATCCCTCAAGAAGCCTTAGCTAGAGTTCATATTCATATTCATAAGTCATATTCATTTCTTAGTTCATATTCCTTAAACATAGGGAGATTAGCAATAACCGACATAAACCATATGACCTACATGGATTCCGGTTTTCTACTCCCACACCAAAAAGAGAGTGTCCTACTTGCCTAAGGTAGGACATGCATAATAGCTTCTAAGTGGATCCACTGGCTAAAACCTATGTGGGCACACAGTTAAGGGATATGGATATTGCTACTAGAAACCTTGTACTACTAGCGTGCGGGTTCCCATCTGATGAGACACCATAATGTGAACACAACTACTAATGTTAAGGACCTATCTCATATTCATATCCGCTCGGTGCTAAGCACAATTACCTTTAAGTAACATTAAGCCTTTACTTAAGTTTATTGTTCATAGGAGAGTGCACTTAGGCATTCACCCCAAATTACATCATATTAGCTCAAGGACTCATTAGGTGAGAAAAGCCTTTCATCCTAAGAATTAAGAACATGTGAGAATGTTCCCTCATATCATAATCATATAGTGTTTATCAGAATTACCTTTCATTCAACATACCAACACTATCATAATTATAGCATAACATACATGTTCATATCATAGCATAACATACATGTTCATATCATAGCATAACATATATGTTCATAGCATAGCATAACATAATTGACCATATTTAGGGTTGTAGGGGAGAGGAAATCATGATTCAACTCAACCATACATAAATCAAGTAAGCACCTCCACCATAAGTGGATCAACACTTCAATATAAGAACCCCACCAATCGAAAGCCCTCATCATAGCCTTCAAGGCTTTTCTTCAAGATTCAACCCTAATTTCTTGACATTCATACATAATATATGATATCATCATAATAAAATAATGAATTACATGTAAACATACTAGATTCTCAACCTTCATTCATCAATCAAAGCATACTAGGGTTTAGATTTGAGAAAGAAGGGAACATCATGGGTCTTGTGGGGAATTGCTCAAAAACCATAAGCATTACATGAATTCATCCACAAACCTTCATATATAATCATCAACAACCATTATAGATCAATGGAAATGATTTAAAAAGAGACCCATGAATTTGATTGAAAACCTAGAAGTTGGGGAACTTTGAAATACAATTTTGAGAGGGCCTCTTGGGGAATGGGGAAAAGATCCCAAGAGTGAAGAGCATCCATACCTTAGTTAATTCCTTAAGAATTGATGGATAAAGTCGATATCTTGGTGCCCTATATGAACCTTGGTCTCCTCATTCAATGGTGTTCTTAGAGAATGGGTTTTGGGAGAGGGAAGTTGTATTTTGTTATTTGAGTTGTGAGTTTAGTTGAATGACTTAAAGTCTTAGGGTTAGGGTCTTATAGATGATTTTATAAAGGTAATTAATTATCTAACCACCCCTCCTAACCCTTCATTAAATAACTAAATAAAACTAAGACCACTAAACTAAAATTAAATGTCAAAACCTAGCAGCATCTACGGTCCTCCACCTACGGACCGTGTTGTGCACTTCGTCATTTGGGACTGAGGCTCCCTTTTGGGGAGCTAATCTTCCCCAAGCTAAGTCCCACTTACGATCTAGACCTACAATTCGTAGACCAGTCTACTGGCCGTAGTTTGGGTCTCATAAGTGCTGCTGTTTTTAACAACTTTTTGGCCAAAGGTTGGGTCCTCCTCAAGGACCCTAGGGTGGTCCTTGGGGGGTCGTACCCAGACGTTTGGACCCTAAACATGAAGTTCTACTTATATAAACCATTTTTACAGAATTTAGTCCTCATACATCACTCTGAAACCTTACTACAAGACCTAAGACCACACTAGTTCAAGTTGCTAGTTTTCAGACATCATGGTCGTTTCTTGACGTTGATACACTAACACTTTCGTACTAAGTTAGTTACATTAGATAAGGACTTAAAACATCATTTTTATCCTTTTTAAGTTACTAGACATCATATAAGGCTCTAGCTTAGGACGTTAGACCTTCGGGGTGTTACATAGATAACTCGTTAAGGAATCTGTACGACTTTACGAAATTGAATTAAGGCGAATAGAACTCCCAGAATCGATCTTAGCGTAAAGGGTATGTCCTGATCGTTGTTGGTTAGAGGTGTGTTGTGAAATTGGAATTTTGGAATCCTTGAATTAGCTCTCTGGCTTGTGTAACCCGCTTTGGTGTTGGGTTTTGCCGTTCTAAAGGGGCCGCTACAGTGGGGTGATAGTCGTTGTGGCGAGCTCGATACAAATTAAAGTCGTTAATAAACCCCCTAAATGACCTCATTATGCATTTTTCGACTTTTAGATCTAAGTAATGAACCCCAGACGACTCCTACTCATTTTCCACCATTCTTGAGGATAAAGGAAAAAATTTCAGTCCTTGAATCCATTTTTTGATTCGTAGAACGTAATAGAATGTGTCAATATTAATGTGGGAGGGTTGTGTTATAGATTTTATGGTGGAAACAACCCTAAATTGGATAATTGGGATCATGGGTTTTATATAGGGTTCATAGAATTGTTATAGAGTTGGGTAATTAGCGAATGTTTGTTGATTCCTGTGTTAATTGTGATTGTTTGTAAACCAAGAACAAGCGGAACGAATCCGGAATGGGAAAGATCAAATTTCTTAGGGTTTCAAGCTTGTTTCGAGGTATGTGATGGTTGTGATTCTATGATTGTGTGATGTATGCTTGTTCTTGTTTCATTATGATACTTTTATATGTATGAATGTTGCATTGTTGATCACACTTGTTGTAAATGAGTTAGATGAATTATCATTGTCATGAAATCATGACTTGAATGTATGATCTTGAGGATATACTTGTGTTTGTGATTGTGGTGTGTGAATGGGATAGATTGCCACGTTTCGGCATAACTAACTTGGATTAGTTACCAAGTTCTGGCATAAATATGGGATCGATTGCCACGATTCGACATAAATATGGGATCGGTTTCCACGTTCCGACATGCTAACAGTTTGGGTTTAAGTTCAATGAGAGGACCAATGATGTGATATAAAATGTGAAGTTGTTCTTTGTTCATAATGTTGTTTATGTTCGATATATATGCATGTGATTATATTGTTGTCTTGACTTGCTTATGTTGCACTTAGTGGGATAGCCGTGTGATCCTACCAGTACACTGCGGTTGTGTACTGATACTGCACTTGCCTTTATTTTGGTTGAGTACAAGGCATCTTAGAGCGCCTACTGATAGGCCTCGCTTAGGAGATCAGTGATCATTGCTCGAATTCAAGTATGAGCCAATTCTTCCGGGCTGCCATAAGTTCTATTTTGTTTATGTCCACCATTCCGGACATAGAACTCTGCTCTAGTTAGTTTTAGTACATTAGTTGGGGTTGCATCCCTTCTTGTTTAGACTTGTTGAACTTAGATGTTTTGGTACATTGACTTTCAGGTTCTAGGTTATTTCTTCCGCATTGTTAGTTTATTATTGTTAGACTTTTGTTGGAGTCTGTGGGAACTCTATTTTCTTTCTTGAGTATCTTTGACTTAAATGCCTTAGTTTTTAGATTAGTTGCTTTGTTTAGTTGTTGTAGTGGTTCCCCCACCGAAGTGTTAGTATGGGTGCCAATCACGACGGTCTAGGTCGTGACAGGTACCAAAATGGTGGTTCACACAGACCATGCAACATTAAGGTACCTAATGACAAAGAAATAGATCAGCCCAAGACTGATCTAATGGGTATTACTTCTTCTAAAATTTGACTTTGAGGTAAAAGAAAGAAATGGGTGTGAGAACCAAGTAGTTGACCTTCTTTCAAGGTTGGAGGCAAAACCTAGGATGATTGAAGAGAAAGACATTGATGATGCTTTTCTGGATGAGTCGGTAATGGTAATATCAACACCCTTTGCTCTTTGGTATGCTGATTTTGCTAATTTTATTGTGTCAGGGTTGATACGTGATGAATTAAGTAGCTATCAATAAAGGAAATTACTATTTGATGTGAAGAAATACATTGTGGGATGAACCATTTCTTTTTGAGAATGTGCTAACTATATTATTCGACGTTGTGTGCCAGAAGTAAAAAGTAAATGAAATCCTTGAAGAATGTCATTCTTGACCAGCATGTTGTGATCATGGGAGATCTCGTACAACCTTCAAAGTCTTGCAGTGCGGCAACAATTGGCCAACAATGTTTAGGGATGCTCATGAATTTTGCAATTGTTGTGTCCAATGTCAATTACAAGGAAGCGTATCTAGAAGACATGAGTTGCCCCTTTCACAAATTCTTAAGACATATTTGTTTGAAGTTTGAGGGATTGATTTAATGGGTCCTTTTCCCAACTCTTTCGGGAATAAGTATATCGTTGTTGCAGTGGATTATGTCTCCAAATGGGTGCAAGCAATATCATTACCAAACAATGAAGCATGAAGTGCCACAAAGTTCCTAAAAAGAATATTCTCTCAAGGTTTGCTACCCTAAGGGCTATCATAAGTGATAGAGGATCACACTTTTGTAACTGTCAGTTTGCAACCCTCCTATGAAATATGAAGTCAAGCACAAAGTGGAAACACCATACCATCCACAATCGAGTGGAAAAGTTGAAGTGTTAAATCGAGAAATAAAGTTTATTTTGGCAAAAATAATGAATGTCCATCATACTTACTAGTCTAGCAAGCTTGATGATGCATTTTGGGCCTACTGTACATCAATTGAATCTCCCATTGGTATGTCACCTTACCAGTTGGTATTTGGGAAAGCATTCCATCTTCTGGTGAAACTAGAACACAATATTTTATAGGCATTAAAGAAGATTAACATGAATTGCGATGTAGCCTTTAGAGACCGTGTGCGCTAGATCCTTGACCCAGATGAATTTTTGTTACAAACCTACGAAAGCTCAGTACTATACAAGGGAAAGGTTAAGAGGTGGCATAATGCTAAGATACTACCTCGTGAGTTTCACGTAGGAGAGTTGGTTCCATTGTTCAATTCAAGGTTGAAGTTATTCCCTAGTAAGCTCAAGTTCAAATGAACTGGTCCATACACTATCACCCATGTGCATGGAGCAATGAAAATTGAAGATGAAAAGGGGGTAAGATTCATGGTTAATAAACAACAGTTGAAGGTATAGTTTAGAAAAAGTCAGCATGTGCGAGTTGTTGAAGTGGTGTATTTAGATGATGTATGAAGAACATGTATCGTGTCGCGATGTTAAAGTAAGCGCTGCTTGGGAGGCAACCCAATTGTTAGTCATTTTCAATAACATGGGTGTTCACATGTACATGTATTGGGTAATACGTAATGCAGTGATCAACTTGGTGGTTCGTCCAACACAATAGGAGAAGCTCCAACAAGTCCACCATTTTAGAGGCTCAACTTTAGATGCATACTGTCTAGTTTGGCGAGCTTATCATCCCTTTGGTGATACGCCGACTTCATTGGGTGAACTCACTACAGTCCGCCTAATCAGTCACGAAAACGGACGTCACACTGGTCATTTCGGCGATGCTCATGAAAGAAAGGTAATTCACCCATACACTATGGGCGATCTTCAGGCATCCCGATGGAAATATGGTCCTCGCTTATAGCCTTACTAGGCCATCAGGATATACTCAGCAACTCATCGATCCCAATTGGTGAACAATACTAGTACTTACTCAGGGGTTCTTTAACCTTTATCCCCTTTATTTCAATTGACATGCATTAAGGACATTGCATTTTATTTTTTTAGGGGTGAGGGCCTTTTTGCCAATATTCCCCTTTTAATTATATACTGTTATTTCATATTTTGAACAATTGTAGTGATTTTTGTTTATATTAAAGTGCTCTTTTGGGAATTCTATTCTTTATTTTTATCTCATTTTCTTGTGATGTTGCAAGTGGGGGGCGGGGGGGGGGGGGGGGGGG
>JAJOOE010013539.1:0-24339 GCA_036250405.1 Solanum raphanifolium
GGCTCTAAATAATGGCAGATCTGGTCGCTAACTTCTAGTCGGTAAAAAAAAGACATTTTATGGTCGCTAAAAGTCTGCACCAGATATGAGATTTTTTTCTATTTTTTTCAAAGTCTCCGAACGGACACTCTGGATTAATTCGGCACCCGATAAAAATAAACCAGTTATGCTACCCCACTAAATTCGACATTCCGGAGTCAATGGAATTGTCGTATTTCTATAAATAGATTGTAATGACAGAAATGCCCCCAGGTACCCATTAGGCCTAAAACTCAAATTTTTGCCCAAACACCCAAAAATAAAAAAGAAGGTCTCAAGATCCAAACGAAAAGTCCTACTAGACAAAATTCAACATTCCGGAGCTAAAGACGTTGGCATAATTCTCATATGACAATCTCTAAATGTTGATCAAAGTCAACTCTAGTCCTTTAAGCTTTCTAACATCTTGTCTAAAAGGTGAAACTCACACCGTATTCCTTAGGACCCGGACTAAAGGTCCTTTTAGACCAAACTCGACGTTTCAGAGCTAACCCCGCTGATGGAATTTCAATCCAAGCATGTTCACTAAGAATGTTGACCAAGGTCAAACTTAGGCCAAAGCTTAAAAGCTAATAAACCTAATGGCACAAAATCATGCCCAAAGCCTCGGGATTTGAGTCGACTATGCCACTAGCCTAAAATGACCATTCTAGAGCTGATAGAACCGTCAAAATTCCACTCCGGGGTGGTTTACCTGACGTTTTGACTAAATTTAATTATTTGTGCTTCAAAAGCTCAAAAATAGGGGAACGGCTAGAAAACCCAAACGAACAACCAAGAGACCGAACAGTCGGTGCTAGCAAGTCATAAATGACTTGGGGTCGCTATAAGAGCGCTCTAAACGAAGAAAAGAAGGAATTACAATGAAAATAACCTAGAGGGTCATTATAACATCCACTACTAAAAGAGACTTTCGTCCATGAAAGTAAGAGTCAAGAAGTACCTGAAGGCGCATATAAGTCGTGAAACTGCTCCCGCATCTCCTGCTCTATCTCCAAGGTAGCCTCCTCAACTAGACGGTTCCTCCAACGGACCTTAACAACAGGAATGGCTCTGGATCACAACTTCCTCACATCTCTGGCTAAGATGGCAACTGGCTCCTCAATAAAGGTCAGACAATCATCCAACTCAACCACATCATACTAGAGAACATGAGACTCAACTAGGACATATCGTCGCAACATCAAAACATGGAAAAACTGGATGAATAGCTGATAATATTGTAGGCAAGGCTAACTCATAGGAAACATCACAAATTATCTTGAAAATCTCAAAATGCTCGATATATTTTAGGGCTAAGCTTGTCCCACCTCCAAAATCTTATCAATCCCCTCATGGGAGATACTCAGAGGAATACTTTGTTAGCAATGAAAAATCTCAACAACCGACGCCTACGATCCGCATAACTCTAGTGTGTACTCTAAGCCGTCCTAAGCCTATCCTGAATCACCCTCACATGATCAAAGGCCTCCTGAAGCAAGTCTGTATCATGCGGCCTAGGCTACATTGACTCAAACAAATCAATAAGAGAGCGACAACGCCTACCATATAAGGCCTCGAACGGGGCCATCTGAATACTAGAGTGGTAGCTATTGTTGTACACAAACTCCACCAAAGGCAAGAACTGGTCCCATTGACCTCCAAAATTTATAACACAGGCCCACAACATATCCTCAAGAACATGAATAGTGTGCTTGATTTAACGTTTCAAGTACACCTCATCCAATTCTAGATGTCAATGATCGTAAATTAGTATATAACCCAAATAAGTGAGTTGGGATTGAATCCCACAGGAAGCGGTACATGTATTAGATTCAATTAGGAAGTGCAAGCGTGGTCTAATCAACCATAGGAATAGAAATTATCGATAAATGGATAAAACAAATGGCAGGTTGAGGTTTTGGATTTTATTTATCAACTACAAACAGTCACAAGCCTTCGAAATAACAATAGGGAGAAAGATTCTCGGGATGTGATCGTTTATAGGAAAATATAGATATATGGTTAATTGAAACTTCTAGTAAACAACTAAAAATCAGTGAGTAGGCTAGACTATAAGGGAGATAGTTTTCTCTCGAACAACTACCTCAAATTAGGTGATTTCTTTCGAACATCAACAAGCATGACAATGAAGAACAACCACACCTTAATTCATCTACTCTCTCGAGCTAGATGTGTAGGATTGGGTTTAGGATTCACTCTCTCGAGCTAAACCCAGCTCAACCCAATACCCACAAATCATTAATCAATAATCTTAGTTCTAAAACCTCTCTATCGAGCAAGCCAAGAATAAAAATATATAACTGCATTTGCAACTACAATTCATAAATTAAACCACAATTAATGATTAGACTCAATTCAAAATAGCATTTAAACAAGTAATTAACTATACCCATAAACTAATTCAACCCATAATCGCATGATCACATCCCAAGAATTGGGGTTTTAGCAAAACATCATAAAAAGGTAAAAATAGTTACCGAATCAATTATCCATCAATTGGGTAAGAGTGATTTAGTCTTTACAATGCTTTAATTTGTCGAATCTTAGAACCCCACTTCCAAAATCTCCAAATTGAATCTCTCCAATTCTTCAAAACTAGGAAAAACTGTAGAGAAAAAGTTTTTAGAGCTACTCAAAGTTATAAAAAAAATGAATTCAAAAGATATATCCTAAATTAAATGTTCAAAATCTAATTTGTAGTCGCCAAAAATAAGTCACAAATGTCCATTTGGTGAAGTAAGTCGGGCTCGCCGAACCACTCAGCAAGCCGCCAATCGATCTCTTCCATCGCCTTTTGCCTTGACACTCACCATCCACAAGGTCTGTAACTTTGGGCGATCCATCATTTCTTCGCGGAACTGCTCGGCGATTCGCTGACTGTTCCTTTTTGTCGCCGACTTGGTTTCTTTCCTCAGGGCTGGCACACTGAAACTTTAGGTGGTCAAACTAGCCACTCGGCGATTCGCCAAGTGCTCTTGGCGATCACCAAGCTTGACTTTCTTCAATTCTTCATATTGTTTTGTTCCTTTTTGCATGTTAGTATCCTTTCTTTGTTCCTCAATCCATGTACCTGAAAATCAAGGATTTAATATCAGTTTATGGCAGAAATTAAGCATTTGAGAACACTAAATCTATACAGGCAAAGCCCTAAATGAGTCCAAATCTCGACCTCATCAGCGCTCTGAATGACCATCAGTCCGCGGGTGAAATTTTGTGCTAAGGTCGACACAAGGGCTGATTGGATAACAGAATTGTACCTATAATAACATGGTCCAATGCCTTAGGCTCTACTCTATCTAGAGTTGCTTAGAGTGGCCTTGGGCACCTCTACCTCGCATATCATTTCGGCAACATATCTTGCATCCCCAGGGACCTCCCTCTGTACCCTGGTGACCACTCCAGTGATCCTAATACTGAACTCCTCCTCGAACTAGAGGTGCTACTGCTTGTGCGGGTCTAGCTACCTGTAGAGCTGGTGCAGTTGACCTACAAAGAGGGCACTTTCTGGACCAATGATCGAGCTCCCCGCAGTCATAACAACCTTGTGGCAGTTTTCTTGCAACTGGAAGTTGGCCACCCTGGCCTGAAGAACCTGATTGAACAACACCTCAGCCCTGACTCGGATTGGCACTAAAGCCATCCTGAAACTGCTGGTCACCCTCTATAGCATGTAGGGATCCCTAGAATGGGCCACTAGACTAGCCCTACGGGAACATCTGGCAGAGCCTGTCATGTGAATCTCTCGGCCTAAAATGGGGCCCATTATGACTATCATCATGTCTGGTCCTCTTGCCGCTGCCCCCTTGGGCCTCGCAACGGAGTTTCTCAAGTGTATAGGCATGTTCAACTACATCCAAAAAGGAACGTGTAACACGCCGAAAACTAGTAGGCGAAAGTAGGGCTAAGGGGTGGGTAACAAGCCAAGGGTGAGGGCAAGAGCCAAGGGAAAAGACCAAGGATGCCCAATTTCCCTATTCACTGCCCACCTTCCCACGAGAGCCTTCATGACTAGTGGTGGTCACTATGGCTTGTGGGACAACCCGTGGTAGTGAGGTACTAGCTCCCCAAGGCTGCCCTAAGTTGACTTCCTCCACACAATCCACTTCACGGCTCATGAAGGATTTGACAGCTCATGGGTGGGGTCGTGGAGATGACTTAGATTTTATGGGTTAAAGTGAAGGTTTCCTAGCTACTGGACCATGACCACGAGATGTATGATATACCATGAGTTTACGGTATTTTTAATACATTTCACTTAAGAGTTATGTATGTCTAGGGACATTTTGTATTGGTATTAATGTATTTTTATCATGTTTGCAAAAAATAAGTTTGGACGTGGAAGTTGAGAGACACAGCTGAAGAATGTTGTAGAAAATGGCATCTACGGACGTGACCTACGGACCGTAGGTCCAGTCACGTTCTGTAGGTGGTAAGCGTAGATGGACAGGCAAGGCTTGAAGGAATATCAGGGAATTCTTGACCAAGTGTGGAACCACAGTTACAAACGACGGACCGTCCTGCAGTTCCATCAAATGATTCAAAGAAGGGGATTCTAGTACCTGATTTTGACAATTTAAGTATGGAGATACGAAGGAGGATCCATAGACCGTGTATCGAACCACAGTCCATCCTGCTGATCCGTCGATTGCTATTGAGAGTTGGAGATTTTGAGTTTTGAAAAATTTCCTAAGTCCCAAACCACGGAAGGGACCTACGGACCATAGGTTAGTCCACGGTCCATAGGTCAGTGTCGTAGATCGAAACCGCGTCCAGAAACTTTATTTCCTTATTTCATTTCATTTTTATATGGGACATGTTTTTCTATATATAGGGGATGTAAACCTCATTTTTAGGGGTTAGACATTATTATTTTAGTTCTAGTTTTTGGCTTTGGAGATTAACTTGCAATTCTAGCAATTCTTGATTTCCTTAGTTCGTTTTGAATATTTTAACGTTGAAATTCAAGTTGAGATTCTGGGTTTCTACTCATTACATAAGTTCATGATTTCTTCATCTAAAAGTATGAATTGTGTTCTTGCTATTATGGGTAACTAAATCCACAACTAGTGTTGTGGGAACCATGAACGATTAACAATGTATGAATAGTAACTAAGTAATTCTTGAATTGTGTTATTGAATGCATTGATAGTTCTTTCGTTTAGAAGTCTTTTTAGCAGTTGCAAATGTGAGAACTCACCTTGTTGCTACTTGCCGGACCAAGGAGGTAGTTAATAAGAAAAGAATTATCAACATAGATTTAGTATGATGCTATCTAATAGTCTAATGTCAATTGGTGCGAGGGTGAAAACTAAGCCATACATATATGTGATGTCTAATATGAGGTAAAGGTAAGGGTTAGTAAATTATACACATGTAGCCGGACCAAGGTGTAGGGTGAAATTCTCTAGTTGCCGGACCAAGGAATTAGAGATACATAACTTATCACCTTGCATTAATACACTAGGAAAGGATTACTATTACTAGGATTACTGCGTTACGAGCTTATGGGGAACACGTACACCCTAGTTACTTTCTCTCATTGATAACAATAGTTTGAATCCTGCTCACTTGTTACTTTACTATAATCAAGCATTTGTTTCACAAATCCCCCCCTTTACTTAGCTGTTTTGGAAATACGTTGACTAAACGAATGTAATCATAAGTTAAGTTTAGGTCTAAACCATATTCCTCGTGGGATCGACCCCAACCTACTATTTGGGTTCTTTGTTTGACAACGATAACTTATACTTCTTTAGGGAGGTGTAATTTAAGCGTATCAAATTTTGGCGCCGCTGTCGGGGAATAAGGCTTTTAAATTAAGTTTAATTACATTATTGAACTTTAGTCAATTATTTCCTAATTTTACTTTTTCTTTTGTTTTTGTTCTCTTAGGTTCCTACTCGAGTGTCTGCCAAGTACACGAAGTCAAGGTAAACCGCTGACTTCATACGATCCCGAACTGAACAGAACTTTGCGAAGAATGAATAATCAAGGAGTCCTAGTCAATCCTATCAGAGGAGGTCTAGGTGATGGGGTTGAGTTGCAGCCTCATAGGGTTGTTAATGAGAATGCTCAGGCTCAGGGTGAAAATTTACTAGGAGATGCATTGAGGGTACATAATCAAGAAGAACCGAGGTTGCGTGATAATTATAGAGTCGACTTCAACATCATTGAATCTGAATGACCTATTGTTCTACCTCATCTACCTCTGAGGCATACATTTGTGGTGACTAGCAGTCTGATGTAGATGCTTACAGTGAGGGGTTTGTTCTCTAGTATGGCATCGGAGGATCCACATGGGCGCATGGCCAAGTTGAGGAGTGTTTGCAAGATTTGCATGGGTCGACCAAACTTAGACATGGATGTCATTGGATTGAGAGTCTTCCCTCTATCATTGACCGGAGATGCTGCTGTATGGTTGACTGAGCTTTCTTATAACTCAATTCACACATGGGATCAATTGCGTAAGGTGTTCATGGAAAAATACTTCATAGTGTCAAAGAAGTTGAACCACAAAGATAAACTCAACAACTTCGTAGCACTATCTGGAGAGTCTGTGAGTAGCTCGTGGGACAGGTTCACTACTTTCATAAGAAGTGTTCCAATCCATCGTATTGATGATGAGTCACTGAAGGAGTATGTCTACAGAGGCCAAGATGACAATGGTAATGCTGTGCTTGATACTATCGCAGGAGGATCATATGGTGAGTGCACTTCTGAGGAGATCACTGAGAAACTGGAGAAGATTTCCCAGAACAATAAAGTGTGGAGCACTCAAAAGTCAGACATTGGAAAAAGCACTTTTGCAGTTCGATCTGCACCTCTACCGATGACATTCGTGAAGAGATGGCTCAGATGAGGACAGAACATGGGTTGGTGTTGAAGCATGTGAGCGGAGGTACCGAAAAAATAAATGTTGTGAATTATTTGACTAGGAATCCATCACCAGTTGAGGAATGTTATTATGAAGAGGATACTTATACGGTGAATGATCAAACGAGGGGTTTCCGAGCCAACGCCAAAGGTTCCAATTCATATAATTGGCGCCAAGAACAAGGAAACCAAGGTCGGAACTATGGAAACTATTATCCAGAGGGTCAATATGTTCGGGATGGGAACTACAATCACAAAAACAACTACAATCGGAACAACTATGGAAACATAAATGATAGGGGTGGTCCTTATGCTCCTCCTTAAAATCAGGAATCTGGTAATATGGAAGCTGGGGATAGTATGTCATGGATTGAGGATATGACGCAGAAGATGATGAAGAGGTTTGATTTGACTGATGAAAATGTGAAGGAGATGCAGAACAACTTGTTTGGTCTTCGTCAAAAAGTTGATGCCCATGTAGTGTCGATCAAGCAACTTGAGCAGCAGATGACTCAGTTGTCTACCACAGTTAACCCACATCAGCTTGGCACACTTCCTAGCAACACCATCCAAAATCGGAAGAATGATGGGCATTGTATGGCAGTCACCACTCGAGGGGGTAAGCAGACCATTGATCCACCTATGCCGTCTGAGGTTAAAGTTGAGGTTAGTAAAGATGATGATGTGATCGAGGTTACTAGAGAGTCCGAGAATACGATAGAGAAGGAAGTGAAGCTAACCCAGAAAGTTCTTCCTGTGCATAGACCTCCATCTCCCTTCCCACATAAGTTAGTGAAAAAGATTGAAGAAGGCAAATACCACAGGTTTATTAGTATGTTGAAGCAAATTTCCATCAATGTTCCGTTGATAGAAGCTTTAGAGAAAATGCCTGGGTATGCAAAGTTTATGAAATATTTGGTGACGAAGAAAAGGGCCGTGAGTTTCAAAGATGATGATAGGTTGCAACATTGTATTGCTATTGCTACAAAGTCCCTTGTGCAGAAGAAGGAGGATCCTGGTGCCTTCACTATTCCATGTACCATCGGGTTGTTGCATTTTGCTAAGGCGCTATGTGATCTGGGTGATGGCATTAATCTGATGACATTGTCTATTTACAAGAAGTTAGGTTTAGGAAATCCAAAATTGACTGCGATGCGATTGCTCATGGTCGATAGAACTGTGAAGAGGCCCATTGGTGTGTTCCATGATGTACTAGTGAAAGTGGAGTCTTTTATCTTTCCGGTGGATTTTCTGATCCTTGATTGTGAGGTTGATTTTGAGGTTCCAATTTCCTTAGGAGACCATTTCTTGCCACTGGGCGCGCCTTGGTCGATATGGAGAAAGGGCAGATGAAGTTCCGCCTAAATAATGAAGAGGTAACTTTCAAAATCTGTAGATCCATGAAGCAGAGTAGTGAACTCAAGTATGTATCAGTGGTGAATCATATTGTAGAGAGTGGTTCTGAGGTGCCTATTGAAGAGAGGTTGGGTGTTGATGCACTAGCAGCGGTAATGATGATCTTTAAGAGTGATGGTATTAAAGACTATGATGAATTGGTCGCCGCACTTGATAGGTTTGAATTCCGTTCAAAACCAAAGAGATTGGAGTTAGACGTGAAAAATCGCGACTATATAGTGACAAAACAAGAGCTTCTTGTGGTGGTTTTTGCATTCGAGAAATTTTGATTCTACTTGCTTGGTACTAAGGTCATAGTGCATACTGACCATTCTACATTGAGGTATTTGATGGCTAAAAAGGATGCAAAACCGAGGTTGATTAGATGGGTGTTGTTGCTGCAAGAGTTCGACTTTTGTGGTGAAAGATAGAAAGGGGACTGCAAATCTAGTTTCCATCACTTGTCCAGATTGGAGGAAGAAGCTATGCTCAAGCTTGGTGATAGGGCTGAAATTAATGATGCTTTTCAAGATGAACATGTATTGACTATTTCTCATGATCTGATTCCTTGGTTCGCAGACTTTGCTAACTATTTGGCAAGTGATCTGGTGCCATTGGATTTGTCTTTTCACCAAAGGAAAAAGTTTATGCATGATGTGAAGAAGTTATTTTGGGATGAGCCTTAATTGTACTGTAGTTGTGCAGATGGGATTATTCGTCGATGTGTGCCCGAGGTTGAGATGTTGAGTATACTAGAGGCGTGTCACTCATTGCCTGTTGGTGGGCATCATAGTGGTATTCGGACTGCGCATAAAATTTTGCATTGTCGGTATTACTGGCCTACCATCCACCAAGATGCTTATGATTTCGCCAAGTCGTGTGACCATTGCCAAAGAGAAGGAGGAATTTCAAAGAGGCAAGAGCTTTTTATGAATCTGATATTGGTGGTAGAGTTGTTTGATAAATGGGGCATTGATTTTATGGGTCCATTTGTGAGATCACAGGGGATGAAGTATATTCTTGCTTCGGTCGATTATGTGTCGAAATGGGTGGAAGCAATTACGCTTTCCAATAATGAAGGTAAAAGTGTCACCGTATTCCTAAAAAAGAATATCTTCTCCAGATTTGGTACACCTAGGACGATTATTAGCGATGGAGGTTCGCACTTCTATAATAAGTTGTTCAAGGCGCTACTTGAGAAATATGGTGTCCACCACAATGTAGCCACTCCTTACCATCCGCAGTCTAGTGGGCAAGTTGAAGTGTCCAACAGAGAGATTAAGCAGATTTTGGCTAAGATTATGAATGTTAATAGAACTGATTGGTCAAGGAAGCTTGATGATGCTCTATGGGCCTATCGCACCACATTCAAGACTCCCATAGGTATGTTCCCCTACCAACTTGTATATGGAAAGTCTTGCCATTTGCTGATAGAGCTAGAGCATAAGGCTATGTGGGCGCTAAAGAAGCTAAATTTGGATTGGGGCGCCGCATCGAATCAGAGAATGAGTGACTTGAATGTGCTTGATGAGTTTCGCCTCTGAGCTTATGAAAGGTGAGCTTTATACAAGGAGAAGATGAAGAAGTATCATGATCAAAGGATTGAAAAGTGAGAATTTGTTGTGGGTGATCTTGTGCTTCTATTCAACTCTAGATTGCGCTTGTTTCCGGGCAAGCTCAAGTCCAACTGGACCGGGACATTCTTAGCCATACAAGTGCTCCCACATGGAGTGGTTGAGCTTGAAAATAGCGAGGGAAAAAGGTTTAAGGTAAACGGGCAAATGATCAAGGTATATATGGGAAAATCGAAGAACGTGCAAGAATTGGTTGAGGCCTACTAGTTTGATGAAGTCTGAGTAATCAAGAGGCATGCGTCGTGCCATGACATTAAATCAAGCAGTGCTTAGGAGGTAACCCAAGATGTACAATCTAGCCAACTATAGGTTTTCCTTATCGGTTTAGTAGTTTTCTTTGTTTATTTGTTTTTATGTATTCCTTTAGATAGGTGCTTTATTTTTGTTTTAGTGTTGGCTAGATATAGCATAGGGTCCATTTCTAAAGAGTGTCCAGAAAATGTAAAAAGAAAGGCCTGACGGTTGTTACATGTGCAGGGATAAAAAGCTAAATCTGCAGAAAATGTCTGGTGCAAAGGTCTATGGAACCCATGGACGGTCCGTAGGTCAAACCACAGACCGTGAATGGTATCCGTAGACCCCGAGTAAGTCTGCTAATTTTTTCGAAGTGTGAGTGACCTATGGACCCAACCTACGGTCTGTAAGTCGACTCACAGCCCGACGATGGGGTTTCGTGGGTCCACAGTTAGGGTTTAGTCAACCCGACCCGGACCCTTTTTTAATAAAACTCTTCATTTTCAAATCATTCCCCCACTTCCCATATTCCCTCCTAACCGTTTCTAACACCTCCAAATCCCATAACTCCCTCATTATATCCCCAAATCACTCCCATCTCCCATACATATCATCACCCCTACCATATTTCCATCCCTTTCTCCCCCAAAATCTTATCAATCCCAATTTTCATTCCCAAGAAGAGTTCAAGGTCCGGGTTTGGTGTCCAAAAGGTCTAAGGAGCTTAAGCATCACACAATCACCCACTTCTATTGCTTGTAAGGTAATCGATTTCAACTTAACTCTAAGTTGTGAGTTCTCGAGCAACCAGCCCCCACCACTGATATCTCTTCCATCTGGAAAGAGTTGGCTAGTCTCCAGGCAGATCTTGATACCATCCTTTCTCCACCTACAGATGAGCCAGAGTCCACTCCTATTGTACCAGCTGATGACACGGTGCTCGATGCCTTATTCGGAGAGGACAACAGTTTGGTGTTGAAATGAGAAAAAGAAAAGTTAGAAGAGGATGTGACTTTGTGCCAAAGAAGCAAAAGATGATAAATAAAAGTGTTGAAAAATAAAAAAAAATGCAAGAAAAAGAAGAAAGTGAAAAATAAAGAGCTACAAAGTCAAAAGTCACATCCATGGTTGAAAAGAGTCAAGGGAAAGAAGGTAAAAGGTAGGATGTCAAAAATAGGGCAAAAAGAAGTAAGAAGCCTAATGTAATGTCAAGAAGGGCAGAAAGTCACTAAAAAGTACCCAAATGTATCACACCTGACCCTGAGCCTACGCTACAAGCTAAGAAAGTCCTATAGTGATCCTAGCAACTAGTTTGGAGAGTCTAAGCAGTGTAAATAAGGGCAAGCCTGTGGCATTGAGCACTAACTGTACTTGAAGTTACTTCTGAGCGTGAGTGTTGAATGAATCCTTGTAATCAAAATCATATTCATTGCGTGAAAAAAGGGATTTCGTTTGAAGTAAGGGCACTAGTTATATGGGACATGTTTTTCTATATATAGGGGATGTAAACCTCGTTTTTGGGGTTAAACATTATTATTTTAGTTCTAGTTTTTGGCTTTGGAGATTAACTTGCAATCTTAGCAATTCTTGATTTCCTAAGTTCGTTTCGAAGATTTTAACGTTGAAATCCAAGTTGAGATTCTGGGTTTCATCTACTCATTATGTAAGTTCATGATTTCTTCATCTAAAAATATGAATTGTGTTCTTGCTATTTTGGGTAAACAAATCCACAACTAGGATCGTAGATACCATGAGCGATTAACAAAGTATGAATAGTAACTAAGTAATTCTTGAATAGTGTTATTGCATGCATTGATAATTCTTTAGTTTAGAAGTCTTTTTAGCGGTTGCAAATGTTAGAACTCACTTTGTTGCTACTTGTCGGACCAAAGAGGTAGTTAATAAGAAAAGAATTATCAACATAGATTTAGTGTGATACTATCTAATAGTCTAATGTCAATTGGTGCGAGGGTGAAAACTAAGTCATACATTTATGTGATGTCTAATATGAGGTAAAGGTAAGGGTTAGTAAATTAAACACACGTAGCCGGACCAAGGTGCGGGGTGAAATTCTCTAGTTGCCGGACCAAGGAATTAGAGATACATAACTTATCACCTTGCATGTAATACACTAGGAAAGGATTACTATTACTAGGATTATCGCGTTATGAGCTTATGGGGAACACGTACACCCTAGTTACTTTCTCTCATTGATAACAACAAAGTTTGAATCTTGCTCACTTGTTACTTAACTACAATCAATCATTTGTTTCACAAATCCCCCCCCCCCCTTTTACTTACTTGTTTCGGAAATACGTTGACTAAATGAATATAATCGCAAGTTAAGTTTAAGTCTAAACCATATTCCTCGTGGGATCGACCCCAACCTACTAGTTGGGTTCTTTGTTTGACAACGATCAATTATACTTCTTTAGGTAGGTGTAATTTGAGCGCATCAAGGCCCACAGCTCGTGGAGCCTCACGTGAAGGGCTTTTCACTAGACTTGGAGTTTAGGGTAAACTTAAAATGATAATATCTCTTAGCTCAAAACGAATTAGATGGGCCATGACCTATCAAATTAAAGGTCTCTGAGTCCTATTTCCAATGCCCTTTAGTTTGCCCGATTCCCATCTCGGAGTAAAATGTTATTCCCGAAATAGTAAAGCACTGTCAGGCTGAAATTCTTCATGACGTATTTGACGGGCCGTGGTGTTGATGATGACTCGTGAAGGCCTCCATCATGCCATTTCGGCAGTTTCCAGTCAGGGGACTTCTTGGGTCTTTTCCCAATTGTTTTAACTCAAAGCTATGTCGTTTTTGTCAAGCCTAGGACCCTTATATAATTCATTTTAACCCCAAAACTCACCCAATTAAGTCATTTATTCCAAAACCCAAAATAACCCCAAAGTTCATCCTCTCCAAAATATTCTCTCTCTAGAACCTTGAAGAAGAAGAAGAAGAAGAGGAAGGATATTCAAGCTAGGGTTTCAAAAGCAAGCTTTTAAAAATAAATTTCTTTGGGCATTGTGATTAAGGTATGGTAGTTTTCATCCATGGATAGCTTTCATCCATGGAGTCCTCTTAAAATCTCCAATTTCAAAAGATAGAAATCCCCAATTGTTAGGGTTTGATTCCAAAGTCATGGGTTCCTTTCAAAATTGATTTAAATGATTGAATTGAGTTATATTAAGCATGAATTCATGATTTCTTATTGTTTTTATGATGTATCCCCCCAAGAACCCATGTAATTCCCATATTTCCCAAAGTTGATGATATGATGTGGGTCTTTGTTGATGAAAGAGGGATTTTATGAATTAATTCATGAGGTGATAGAATCACATGAATTATAATGATATCCATGTCTAATTCTTGAATTCTAGATGTGTTAATTGAAAGTAAGTTTTGAACCTCAAGGAGGTAAAGTATGAGATTATGCAATTCTATAATATCTATATCATTGTCTTAAAATGCTTTGAGAGTACAGTGTCAATGATTATGTTTTTGTTGTGGACTGATTGAAATGTTATTCTCATGAACTCATAATGAACTTGATTGAAAGTTTTTCTCACATAATGAAGGTTCTAAGGTTGAAAGGCTTTTCTCATATAATTGAATGTAAGAGTAAAAGTGATCATGGATGGTGATAGTTGCTCACGCCTGGTCTAAGAGTTAAAGTAATGATGTACCTTGAATCGGTAGGCCAAGTGCACCTTTTCATGAGTAACTAAAAATATCCATTCTAATGATGTACCTTGAATCGGTAAGACAATGGTGCCCTTTCATGAGTAATGATGTTAATAAAGAATTAACTACTCCGTGGGAATTTAATGCTTAGCACCAAGTGGATATTGTATTGAGATGGAAGCTCTCCCGTAATAATGTCGGGTTTCTAGAAGCAATCTCTTGAGATGGAAGCTCTCCCGTAGATAGGCTGGGTTTCTAGTAGCAATCTTCTTATCCCATAAACTACGTGCCCTCGTAGGATATTTAGCTAGTGGATCCACTTAAGCTAAAATTATCAGTTCTACCTTAGGCAAGTAGACCAAACCTTTTCAGTGTGGGAGTCACCATATTCCATGTTAAATCTCACACGGTCTCATGTCGATTAAGGCTTATTTCCCACAATAATAAGAAGTTTAATAATTAATGGAGGCATGCTTCAAGAAGTATCCCGTAAGTGTTCAAAGATTTTAAAGATGATGCTAGCTTGCATTGAAGATGATGTTTTTACTTATGTTTTCCAACTATCTCCATGACGATGTTTAAACTTGGTAAATTGCATGCTTTCAAATGAAATTTCCTTTTTTGTATGTTTCAAATGTTTTTTATGCATGACTATCATACTTAGTGCACTTTGCACTAACGCCTACTTTGCCTACATTTTTTCCAAATGTAGGGTCCGACACTAGAGGTGGTCTTACTTGTGGCTAGAGCTTGGATTTGATTGTTCACGAGCTTGGTGAATCCTCATGGTTCGAGGATGGATTTCCTTATATTTAGTTTCTTTCATGTACTTTCCCTTTAGGACATGTTGTTTGGGCTAGGCCCTATTTCATTCAATATTGTAATAGATGGTTATGATGAGACAAAGTGTCTAGACTTCCGCTTTATTTTATGAAAAAAATTTTGAGACTTGAAATATATTTTACTCTTATTTTTCTACTTCTAATGTTATGAGGATTAAGGGGTTGGTATGGAGTCCTTCAAGGTTCTATAAGCCTTGTTAAATCTAGGGGGTACCCATGGGTCGTGACAAAACGACCCGCTGAAACCATAGAATGGGTCTTTATCCAAAGCTGGAGTCTCAAGCCTCGAGCAAAGCATCGAACTCTCTCCTCCTTAGTAAGTAGAATAAAAGTAGCATGACCGGAGAGCTCGTGGAATCTGTCCTCGTACTTAGACGCAGTCATGGAGCCCCAATTTAACCTCAAGAACTCATCATGAAGCCTATCCTTAACACTCTGCGAATACCTGTGGAGAACCAGCTGTCCTAGTCTCTAAGTAAGAATGCCACCACTGTCTGGCAGACCCATCTAGCTAATAAGTGGTGAATTCGACTCCTCTCGACTCCACCAATCCCAAAGCATGTAGCCTCTCACAGCAAGTAGTAGGAAACTCATGGGCATCCTCCCCAACAAGACCAGAAAACCTCGACGGTGACAATCTCAAATACACCCCTAGTATTTTCTACTCTCGTGGTGGCATGAATCTATCTAATTAATCATCCGGCTGAGCGGCGACTGGTGTTGGTGGCGGCTGAATCTCTCGAGCCGCTGAAACTGGCTGACCCTATGGTTTTGGAGCTTGAGCTAGGACCTGCTGCTACATAACCCCAATGGCTGCTAAAATCTGGGTGAGCATCCCCTGAAGTTCTAGAGCGGCAACTGGTACGGGTGGTGAAAGAGTTGGTCTCGACCTTACCAACTGAGGAGGAACATGATCTACCTGAGGCTCCACCTCCGGCTTCGGAGTCTTGTCTCAGCGGTGTTACTGCCTAGCTAAGGCCCAAACTATCAGACTTAGGTCTGCTTAGTTTAGCTGTCCGAAGCGATGTCATAGAGATTACAAGGCCTAATGGCTCCAAAAGGAAACAATTCTAGGGAAATCACTAGACTAAGGTCAAACATGTTCCAACAATATTCATAAATTACAAATAAGGCACGACACAAGGTGAGGATGATCAACAAATACAAAAGATATTCTTCAACCGCCCGGAATACCTGAAAAGTATCCCGAGGCATGGATTCTAAGAATTTAACATGATTAACCACCAATTCAAACCCAAATTCATACAAATAAACATATAATTACTTCATCATGTTTTGTCTAAGGAGAGCGAAGTCATAGCCTACCTCTAAGCCGACCGTCGTGCTCCAAATCAGGTTGTCAGAGCTTTTCCCTTCCGTACGGACTCGAAATGGTGCCACGCTATCAAAAATAGAATCACAATGTCAATAAGGTCATTTTGACACCAAAATCGCATTTTCTGAGACGGACCCAAAATTGGGTCTAAAATAGGATATTGCGACCCATTTGAGAAATCCCAAAATCGACTTTGTGAAAAGGTTCATTGTACCTCCCCAAACTTGTGTCCTAAAATGGAACACAATTTGAGGCTCAGAACAGCCCAAAATCAACCCATGCATTTAAATCACCATTAAAGCTAAAGAAGAAGAGAGGGCAGCAGCTAAAACGCAAAATATAATTCAAGCGGCGGTCCCCCCGTCCCCCGATAGTCCCCGAGCACTCCAACGCATAGCCTTTCAATCAATCAAAATGGAGCTAAAATGAGAGAGAAATCATGTTTAGACAATGAGGGTTGAATGCTGATTTTTGGCTTTAAATAATGGCAGATCTGGTCGCTGAAAGGACTTCTTGTCGCTAAAAAAAGACATTTTCTAGTCCCTAAAAGACTGCACCAGATATCAGATTTTTCTAAAAAAAATTCAAAGTCTCCAAACGGACCCTTGGGATTCATTCGGCACCCGATAAAAATAAACCAATTATACTACCCCACTAAATTTGATATTCTGGACTCAATAGAATTATCAAATTTTCATAAAAAGATTGTTATGCCAGAAATACCCACTCGGGAACCATTAGGCCTAAAACTAAACTTTTCTCCTAAACACCCAAAAATAAAAAAGTATATCTTAAGACCCAAACGAAAGATCCTACCCGACCACATTCAACATTCTAGAGCTAATGGCGCTGACATAATTGTCATATGACAACTGATTCTCTGAATGTTGACCAAAGTCAACTCTAGGACTTTAAGCTTTCCAACATCTCGTCTAAGTGCTCAACTTCACGTCGGAAGCCTTAGGACCCGAACTAAAGCTCCTTCTAGTCCAACCTCGACATTCCATAGCTAACCGCGCTGATAGAATTTTAATCCGAGCACATTTACGAAGAATGTTGACCAAGGTCAAACTTAGGTGAAAGCTTAAAAGCTAAAACGTCTAATGGCACAAACTCTAGCCGACAATGCCACTAGCCTTAAATGGCCATTCCGGAGCTGATGGAACTGTCATAATTCCATTTTGTGGTTGGTTACCTTACTTTTTGACTAAAGTGAACTAGTCAAGTTTCAAAAGCTCCAAAATAGGGGAACGGGCATAAAACCCAAACAAACGACCAGGCGACTGAACAATCAGTGCCAACAAGTCATAAATGACTTGGGTCTCTATTGGAACACTCTAAAAGATGAAAAGAATACATTAAGAAGAAAATGACCTGGAGGTCATTACAATATCATATTATATAAACTAAAAAGTTAAAACATTGTGCATGTGATATTTCCAAATTTATTCTTCATATAGAGCCATCGTGGTAAAAAAATTATAAGAGGGAAAAACTATTAATAGGAATTTAGAAAAAAAAAGTAAATAAAAATTTACAATAATTACCCTAAGGGCAAGGAAGTGTCAGCTTCACCAAAATAATTCTACTTCATAGCCAATTCAAGCTGGACTTTTCCAACCTGAATTTTAAAAAATAGTTTTGAATATTTTAGTAAAAAATAAGTAAATGTAATAATTAAATCAAGAAAAAAAATAAGAATTATGCGTCACACTTAGAATATTTAGAATCAAATAAATACATTGTTTTATCATATTTAAGGCTACTTACTTGTTCAATCTTAGCCTTTTTTCTCCTGCCAAAAAAAGAAAAGAAAAGAAAAGACATTCTTAGCCGTAAAGGGTGATCAATTAAATATTCTTCAGAAAAATAATATTGTATAAAACACTTTTTGAAAAATTCATGACTTCAAATTAGTAGAAGTATTCAAATAATTCATCACATTTATCAAAATATAAACATGCGCGTCTTTCAAGTGTCGTAACTGACTTTATCGTACATGTCAATATACCTACAAAAAACCAATGGTCGATTTTGGTCTGGCCTGTATCGAAAATCGACCAACAACGGTCGCTTTTTATTGACCACATATCCTTAGTCAGTTTTTGTCACTCCCCGAGCCTACACCCTGGGCAGGACTGGCACTCGAAGACCATTGTTGGCCCCAAGCGAACCCTTGGTCTGGCTTACTTAACTCAGCAGAAGACAATATTCATATCTATAATGATCAATGAACTTAACTGAACTAAATAATAAAATAACTGAGAATGTTTTAAATATTAAACATTCAACTTGGCCAAAAGTGGCAACCCAAGTCTTTAACATAAGAATGATAATGTAAGGAATACTGAACTACTAATGTCTATGAAGCCTCTAAAACAAAGAGGGATGTTGGGACAGGACCCCCGATCATCCTAATATCTGAAAGACTAGAAAGCAAATAAAGGAGTCCTCCGGAATACAAGGAGGCTCACCAACAGACTCTGAATGCTCAAGCTGGATCAACGAGGCGCTGGATGCTGATCCTGGTTACCTGCGTCTGCATCATAAGACGATGCAGGCTAATTGGCATCAGTACATTGAATGTACGAGTATGAGAGTTGGAATGCTAACAAACATAGGCTTGATAGAGGTTCTGAAAGAAACACTTACCTAGATCTTCTCAACTCATGAATACTCAACTCGATATAAAGCAATAAAACACATGAAATATATATATAAAGCTTATAAAACAACTGAAAAAAATCTTAGTTCGTTAAAGAAAAAGCAATAACAAACTTAACTTTACTCATTTAGAAAGTAATATAACTTATGTGGGAGATTCTCTAACCGACAACCATCACTATGAGCCTAAGTGATGGTACAACGTTTTACCTCACGTTGCCAAGGACCGTCCTATACCTTGTCATCGGTATAGAACCTGAACTACTAAGTGGATCCACTAGTCTATGCTAAAAAGCACTAAGGAATCATCTAAAAAGTATGATCCTTTTTCTACCCATGATGGCTACATCGTTTATAAGAGCATGAGTTAATATGAACTCGCGTCCCATTATTGGTGCTCAATACTACTCCCAAAATATACTTATCTCATATGTTTTTAAAACAACTTCTTCTCTGGTTTGAGGTAATTGCTCAAACTTAGCTTAAAAATCTCTCTTGAATCAATGTTCCCTTTTTGCTGTTCAAAACTCTTTTGGAAATCTCAGTTTCCTCTCATCTCAAATGTGAAAATATTTACTCTTGGAAATACTTAGTTCCCATTTATCATTTTAAAGAAAATGAACTTTGCTCTTACTCTTTATTCAACTTCAAAACTTAAGTCTTAAAACAAAGTTAAAACGTTTGTAAAAGACTTATGAAAACTTGAAATGAACTTCTCTTACTGACTCTTGACTTCTCTTGACTTTACTCTTTACTTTCCTTGAATTTGAATTATGGATTCAAGGATTATGATTTGTGATAGGAAAGGTCTCTTGATGTTTAGGAATGATTTGGAATAGCTAAACTTGAGAAAAGTTACGAAATCACCATCTTGGGACAAGTCCGGAGCGCGGAGATGTTCCTATATAATTATTCGCGAAATTAAATTTTGAGACAGTGGAGTCCGCGTCCTCTCCACGATGCGGAACAGATTTTTGTTCACTGGGGGAACAAGTCCGCGATGCGGACTTGTTTCATGAACCTTGCTCGACTTTTTCCTTCTTCATTTTTCAGCCTTAATCCACCTAAATTCGATTATCTTCCTTAAGTTCGGTTTAAATCCCGATGCCCAGCATGTATACCCAAGAAACTAACTCAAAGCAACCCTAAACTAAATGTAAGGATCTCATAAACTTCTCAATTCGTCCTAATTCGCTAACAACATTCGAATTTAAGAATATTTGTCATGAACATCTATTTTCCAACTCTTCTAGGATGGATTTCACTGAATTAAACATGCTTGGCGTGTGAGTGAATGAACCCAATGCTATGAGGGACTCACATACCTGATGGGATCAAATCCTTGAAGAAATTCGAGATCAAATCCATCCGAACTGATGAATCTTGCTTTTCCTCTTCTCTTTTCTCTTGTGTTCTTTCTCCAAAAATCCTAACTCTATTTTTCACAAGCGTAAAATGAACCCAGTCAGTTTAGCCCCTAAAACTATTAACAAAAATGAATTAATTAAGTTGGGTAAGGAAAAGACCAACTACCCCTTAAAAATCCGGATTGGACTTTCTTTATTCCAACAGCCCAACTTCCAAAAGGCATAACTCACTCACCTGAACTCGGAATCGCCCAAACTTAGCGGCGTTCGAAAGATCATTCCAAGAGCTTTCCAAAAATATATGGAACTACACCTAAATCATCCTGAGCTAGGAGTTATGGTCTTTTGAAGTTGGCCAAAAACTCACTTTAACTTACTTAAATTTTTTTCCAGATTTCCTTATACTTTCCAAAAATAACTATTTCCATATTTTAAACTTCCTTCTTATTCTTTCTAGTTGCGAGATGTTACAATATCTCCCCCTTTGGAACATTCGTCCTCGAATGAGATTTACTCTTACTAAGCTAAGGGTGGTAACAGTTAGTTCAAACATCCCGAAAGCAATTTCAAACAAAGAACATGCTCACTCATAATTTAGATAGTACTAAGAAGAAAGTTAGTACCTTGGTCTGCATTTTCTCTGGTTTCAAAGAAATATGGATATCTCTTCTTCATATCCTCTTCAGCTTCCCAAGTAGCTTCTTTAAAAAATTGGTTCCTCCAAAGGACTTTGACTGATGCCACCTCTTTTGTTCTCAACTTGCGAACTTTACGATCTAGAATCTGGACAGGACTCTCCTCATAGGATAAGCTATCCTTGATCTGAATGTCTTCAGTTGGTATGATCAATGAAGGATCACCCATGCACTTCTTCAACATGGAGATATGAAATACCGGATGAACCGCTGCTAATTCTTGTGGCAGCTCCAACTCATAAGCTACATTGTCAATCCTCTTGGCTATGCAATAAGGTCCAATATACCGGGGACTAAGTTTTCCCTTCTTACCAAACATCATAACACCCTTCATGGATGAAACTTTTAAATATACCCAATCATCTACCTCGAACTCTAACGCCCTTCTCCTAACATCAATGTAGGATTTATGACGACTCTGCGTTGTTTTCAATATCTCTTGAATTACTTTCACCTTATTCATAGCTTGGTGAACTAAATCTAGTCCTATCAACTCTGTTTCACCAACTTCAAACCATCCAATAGGAGATCTGCATCTTCTCCCATAAAGAGCTTCATAAGAAGCCATTTGGATGCTCGAGTGATAACTGTTGTTGTAAGAAAACTCAATGAGAGGTAAGTGATCATCCCAATTCCCTTTGAAATCAATCACACAAGCCCTCAACATATCTTCTAATGTCTGAATAGTGCACTGTGCTTGTCCGTCAGTCTGAGGATGAAAGGCAGTACTTAAGTTCACTTTTGAACCCAAACCTTTCTGAAAAGATTTCCAGAATTGTGCAGTAAATTGTGCACCTCTATATGAAATTATGGAGACTGAAACTCCATGAAGTCTCACCACCTCCTGAATATATAACCTGGCATAATCTTCTGCTGAATGGGTAGTCTTTATCGGTAGAAAATAGGCAGATTTTTTCATTCTGTCGATGATCACCCAAGTAGAATCATGTTTTCTGCGAGACCTTGGCAAGCATGTGATGAAATCCATATTGATCATCTCCCACTTCCATTCCGAAAGTTCTATATTCTGCGCTAAACCACCGGGACTTTGGTGCTCTACTTTAACTTGTTGGCAATTTGGACACTTAGCAACAAATTTTGCAATTCTCTTCTTCATACTATTCCACCAATACACTTCTTTCAAATCACGATACATCTTTGTGGAACCCGGATGAATGGAATATTTGGAGCTATGAGCTTCCTCCATGATTCTCTCTTGGAGCCCATCCACCATTGGTACACGCAACCTACCTTGATACTTCAATACACCATCTCCCCCTTGTTCAAAAGCTAATATTTCTTATGAACATTTGCCTTCAAATCAAGCAAAATAGGGTCTTGGTCTTGCTTGCCTTTTACTTCTGACAGTAATGATGACTCAGCCCCATTCGTCACCACTATACCTCCTTCTGTGGAATCCGTAAGTCTGACTCCCAAGCGTGCCAGTCTGTGCACATCTTTTTCTAATTCTTTCTTTCCTTCTTCAACATGGGCGGTGCTACCCATAGACAACCTGCTTAACGCATCAGCAACCACATTAGCCTGACCTGGGTGGTAAATAATAGTCATGTCATAGTCCTTGAGTAATTCTAACCACCTCATTTGTCTGAGATTAAGCTCTTTCTCGGTGAACACATACTGAAGGCTCTTATGATCAGTGAATATATCAACATAAACACCATACAAATAATGACGCCATATCTTCAAAGTGAATACTACAACAGCTAATTCTAAGTCATGGGTTGGGTAGTTCTTCTCATGAACCTTCAATTGTCTGGAGGCATAAGCTATAACTTTGTCATTCTGCATTAAAACACAACCCAAGCCAACTCTAGATGCATCACAATACAGCACAAAACCTTGAGTACCTTCCGATAAGGTTAAAACTGGGGCAGTAGTCAACCTTTTCTTCAATTCCTGAAAGCTTTTCTCACAAGCTTCAGTCCATTGAAACTTTACTGTTTTCTGAGTCAACTTCGTCAAAGGGGATGAAATGGATGAAAAACCCTCTACAAACCTTCTATAATAGCCAGCCAAACCCAAGAAACTCCTAATATCAGTTGGAGATATGGGTCTAGGTCAATTATGTACTGCCTCAATTTTCTGAGTATCAACTCTAATTCCATCACCGGAAACTATGTGGCCCAAGAATTCCATAGACTCAAGACAAAACTCACACTTAGAGAACTTGGCATACAACTCTCTATCTTTCAAAGTCTGAAGAACTATTCTGAGATGACTAGCATGATCTTCTTCATTCCTTGAATAGATTAGTATGTCATCAATGAAGACGATAACAAACATATCTAAATAAGGTTTGAACACTTTATTCATAAGATCCATGAACGTTGCTGGTAAATTGGTCAAATCAAAGGACATGACCAAAAACTCATAATGACCATATCTGGTTCTGAAAGCTGTCTTTGGAATATCACATTCCCTTACTTTTAATTGATGATAGCCTGATCTGAGGTCAATTTTTGAGAAATAGGAAGCATCCTGAAGCTGATCGAAAAGATCATCAATTCTCGGAAGAGGATACTTATTCTTGATGGTAACTTTGTTCAACTGACAGTAATCTATACACATCCTAAGGGAATCATCTTTCTTTCTCACAAACAAGACTGGAGCACCCCAAGGTGAGACACTTTGTCGAATGAAGCCCTTATCTAATACACTACACCATTTTAGGTCTACAGCCACACTAATTCTGGACTACGTTTGTAAAGTGTTGCCCAAAGTAGTTTTGGGAACACTTTTAAAGCGTAGCCAAAGTTTTTAACTTTTAGCTACAATAATATTGACAACACTTAAAAAATGTACTCTTTAAAGGTATAAGCTACACTTTAAAAATGTTGTTACAATATGATATAATTGACAACACCTATTTACATATATGGCCACACTTTTAAAGTGTGCTATTTTTATAATTGAAAAAACAACACATTATAAGTGTGGCCTAAAATTTTCACTAAAATATTATATTCCCTCCAACATTTTTAACTCTCCCTCCCTTTATTATTGGGAAAAAAAAATTAATAAAACATCAAAATTTCTTTTCCCCAAATTGAGAACACGCTGCAAGGCTTTTCTGAATAACACGCCGAAGAACACACTGAAGAACACGATTATCAGGTAACTCATAAAACATTAAGGCTTCCTTTTCCCCCAAATCAGAAAATCTTTCTGTCAATTCGATGAACGCGATTTTCTCTCCAAGCTAAGTATGAAAAACACGATTTTCGTCAAAATTTCTCATAGATCTCACGATTTCACGTTGATGAGCTGAAGAGTTGAAGAACTACTCGCTGAAGAACAAGATTTCATGATTTCTTATTGAAAGGATTTTGTTGGAATAAGGTTTATCTGGTTAGAAATTTTATCTTTTAAAGTTTAAATTTTATATTTAGGGTTTTGATATTCTTGTATTGTTGATACAATTTTGGTTGATTTTTGCTCGTAGTTGTATTACCTTAAGCATTAATCACTAAATAAGTATAAATGAACTGCTTAGGGTTGATTTGTGTAAAGAGCTATACTTTCTAGATTGTGGAGTGATTGTTTCTACGCAT
>JAJOOE010013540.1:0-11082 GCA_036250405.1 Solanum raphanifolium
ATTATTTAGACTTGATACAGAAGAGGTATAAGTAGCAATGGCACCCCCTCCTAGCCAATCATCCCACCAAAATGAGCAGCTAACCGAGTTGATTTGCCAGCCTATATACTCTTCTACTTTAATCTTGTGCTTCATCATATATTTCCACATCAAAGACTGTCCAGTATCCACCTTTTTAGCAACTGAATGAGCTCTCTGACAATATTTGGATTTAAGAAATTGACTCCATAAGGATACTTTAGACCTGAAACTCCACCATTGTTTGTATTATAAGGAGGTGCAAATGTATGTGAGTCTTCTGATCCCTAGACCTCCTTCATTATATGGTAAACACATAGTATCTAGAGAAGCCCAATGATATGTCCTTTTATCCAGATCCTTACCCCAGAAGAATTCAGCAATAATGGCATCAATGTATTTAATAGTAGTGTTGGGAGGAGGAATTGCAGCCATAGTATGTAGAGGTATAGATTACAAGGCATGTTTGATCAATGTAATTCTGCCCCCAAAACTAAGTACTCTAGCCTGCCACCCACAAACTTTTTTGGAGATCTTCTCAACCAAGTAAGAGTAATAATTAATCCTTTGTCGACCAATGTAAAGGGGACAGCCTAGATAAGTAATAAGACTGATTTTCTGTGAGAAATTAGTTACTTCCTGAATGGTATTGATAATATCTTGATGAGTCTTGTCTGGAATCATAAAATGGCTCTTCTCTCTTAATAAGCTGGCCAGAAGTATATTCATACTCGACTAACCTGTCCATAATGAGCTTCAAAGAATGTCTGTCAGTAGCAGCAAAGATAAAAACATCATCTGCAAAACTTAGGTGATTGATCTGAGGTCCTTTAGGTTCCATAAAGAAGCCTTTATAACTTGGGATCTGATGCAAAGAATTAAGCAATCTTGATAAGACCTCTGCTCCTAAAATAAATAGGGCAGGGGACAGTGGATCACCTTGTTTAAGTCCTCTCGTGGAGTGAAAGAAACCATGTCTATGACCATTTATGATCATAGAATACCAATTGTTACTTATAATTCTCCATACTAAATCAATAAGTAACTCCCCAAAACCAAATCTCCTTAGTACCAAACATATGAATGACCAAGACACTCGATCATATGCCTTGTTCATATCAAGTTTGATAACAACATTATTTCCAATCTGAGGTTTTTTGATACCATGAGTAATCTCCTGAGCAAGCATTATACTTTCTGTAATGCTTCTACCTCGAACAAAGCCTGACTGATTATCTGATAATAATAAAGGCAAAACAGTAGCTAGTCTCATGCTCAATAATTTGGAAATTATCTTATTAGTAAAATTACTAAGGCTGATAGGTCGAAGATCTTTGAATCTGATAGGCTGCTCAGTTTTAGGAATCAAAACCAAACATGCATGAGTCATGAACTTAGGCATAGTGTTACCACAAAAGAAAGATTGTACAGCTGCCAGCAAGTCTTCTTTTATGATACTCCAACAGGCTTGATAAAATTTACCCTCTATACCATCAGGCCCTGCTGCTGAATTTGGATTCATAGCAAACACAACATGTCTGAGTTCCTCTATAGTAGGCATTGTTTGCATCATCTCATTTTGTTCAGCAGTGACAATTGTAGGGATATACTGAAGAATTCTTTCATCTATTCTAGCATTCTGTCTAGTGAATATTTGCTGATAATAATCACAAGCTGCATGAGCTATCTGTTCCTCACCTTGCACCCATGTCTCATTTTCAGTACAAATCTTATGTAGAAATAACCTCTTTCTTCTACCTCTCATCAAAGCATGAAAGTATTTGGTATTGGCAGCACCCTCCTTAAACCATTGAAGTTGTGTCTTTTGTTTAAGGATAGATTCCTCCATTTTCAAATACCTAATGTAAGTTGCATTCCTCTGCTGTAAAGTCTGTATGAAAGCTTTAGTGTTATTATTCATAAGTTCCTCCTCAGATTTCCTGATATTATCTTCAAATTCCCATACCTTAGTAAAGATATCTCCATATTCTTGTTTAGACCAATTACTAAGTGTGGCTGAAACTCTTTTTATTTTCTGATGTAATCTCCACATTGGATTACCAGACACTTCTTTTTCCCAGCATTGTTGAACTGTTTTCATGAAGGTGACATTTTCAACCCAAAAATGTAGAAACTTGAAGTACTTAATATGACTCGCATTAGCCCTAATCATTTCCATCAACAGGGGAGTATGATCAGACCCAACAGATGATAAATTCTCAATAGTGGTTTGAGGCATAACCTCTAACCATTTATCATTAACCATAGCCCTGTCTAATCTCTTCCAAACTCTAGCTTCAGCATCCCTTTGATTACACCATGTGAATGGAAGTCCTGTGTATCCAATATCAGTCAATCCACATGCCTCTATCATTCCAATAGATTCAAAACTCTTATGTATGTTGTAAGGTATACCCCCACATTTCTCCTCTATAGATGTGATAACATTGAAATCACCAATAGTACACCATGGTATCTCCATATTAGAATAAAATAGTAATCTGTCCCAAAGAGGTCTCCTCATATAGTCCTTACATTTAGCATAAATAAAAGACATCATGAATTTATCAGAGATATCTGTATACTTAAAAGTTACTGTGATATGTTGTTCATGCTTTTCAAGGATAGAACCAGTAACTTCATTAGACCAAAAAAGCCAAATTTTCCCATTAGGATTACTGGCTGCATGATCCATTTTGAGTTGAATTTTGACCATATCAATATGAGAATTATCTGCAAATGGTTCCAATATAGCAATAATGGATAAGTGATGAAGTTTCTTGAGTGTTTGTAGTCTTTCCAAAAACCCTTTGGTGTTGATACTCCTAGCATTCCAACAAATGGCCCTAATCATTAATAACCTTTTGATTTGGACCTAGTCATGGGCCTGCTAGAGATGTCAGACATATTAGTGGTAGTTTGATTAGGATTGTGTCTAGTCTTTTTCCTACCCTTGGGGATAAACCCTGTTGTTCTGTCATTTTTTGAACATCGGGGCATTTATCCTGAAAGGTGGAACCAAACACTTGACCTGAATGTTGCATGTTATCCTCTGTATCCTCATCAGACTCATCTATAGATTGATTATCAGGATCCAACTCATCATCAGAGTTAATTTCCCCATAATCATCAGGAATCAACTTACCCTTATTGATTATGTTAGGAACCTGTTCATCACCATGTTGATTAGTGTCTAGAGGATTCTGAGCTTTATGAGAGACCTGTGCCTCAGTTTGTTTACTAGTAGCTGTACCATCAGACTCCTGGCCAGCACTCTGTTGCAGTCTTTTTTTTTATAGCCTCTCTTTTCTTTTTACTCAATCTGTCCCCAGACTTGTTATTAAATCTACTCTGATGTTGCCCTGTATCAATAAATTGTGGAGTTCCAGATTTTTGTTGATCTGTAATAGGGGTAGCAGGGGCTCTAGAGTCTCTACTATGGTCAAATGCAACTTCCTCATGTATAACATGAGTCAATTCCTCCCCCCCCCCCCTTTGGAAACCCCTTCCTGCAGATTAGTTTGTGTCTCCTGACCCTTCCCATCCAAACCTCCAACAGCTTTCTCAGCAATAATAGTAACAACATTATCAGTGGGATTAGGGGATGGGAGCATTGAGTCAATACCTATAACAGCTTGCCCTTTAAAAACCTCCTTTCCTTTATTATTACCTGTTGAAGGTGTAGGAATAATATCCACCTGTAACTGCTTGTTAGTGGTATCTTTTCCCAGATTTGTTGCTGTATTTCTGATTTGCTCTCCTTGTTCTTGATGCTTTTGTACTGAAGTCTGAGGTATACTATCACTGTTGTTGCCTTTGTGTTGGTCCCTGACCTCTAATCCAGGTGTTGTCTCCTGCACATCAAGATTAATATAGGTATTTTGTGTAGGGATAGTAATGATACCTGGCTGTTTGGTGGACTGATCTGCTTGGCTGTTGTTTCCTCTAGGAGCCTGCATTTGATTATTGTTCTTCCTCCTTTGAATTTGCCAATGATCCTCTTGCTGATGTTGTTTCTGTTCCTGATCTCTATGCTATTTGTTTGCTGATTGATATCCTCATTCTGTTCAACATCTTTGTGACCCTTAGGTTGTTGAGGATTTTTTTCTATATCTTTATTATTCTTGTTTCTCACAGTTTCCATTTCCTTTTTTTTTTTCCTCATCCTTTTGCCTTATGGTACAATCACTTTCCAAATGCCCTTGATGCTTACAATAAAAACAATAATCAGGGATATTATCATATTCTATTTTCTGCCATCTACCATCAGTGATATCCTCCCCTATATAACCCATCCAAATATAAGGAGGTCTCTTTTGAGTAAGATCAACTTGTACCTTCACCCTAGCTTGACTACCCCTAGTACTTTTAATAGATGCAGAATCGAAATATAAAACTTTGCCAATAGGAGACAGCAGGCTAGAAACAAACTCTTTATTATAACAATGCCAAGGTAATTCCGGTAATGAAATCCATATTGGGACTACAGGAGTTTCTGCAGCTGGTGTAAAATTAGGAATCCATGCTTGAATTCTCATCACTTGTCCAGCTATACTCATCCTTTGCTTAGTCCAAACCATATTATAATCAAGTTCATTATCAAGATCAATATAAACATGTCGTGAATTAAAATGCGCAATCTTAACACCACCAGATAATTGAGTTTGTAAAATGAAATTCTTCCTAATAAGCTCCACTTTCGGCATTGTGTAACTGAATTTCCCAATAAGAGTATATTTACAGGCAGCAGCTAAATCTGTAATGACCTCCTCTTTCACATACAGGACAGCAGGGAGACCTTGTTTAGTGGTAATTTCAGGAGTAGTCAAGTTAATGGTAACAACACTTTTGGCTTGATTATGTCTAAGACGATCAGCATAAGTCTGCACTACTGTATAAGGGGCAGGTTCAGCTACTTGATCATTTTTTGGAGGATAAGGAGGTTGGGGTCGATCAGGTCTAGCATTAGTGATATTAGATTTAGGACCTTGACGATCAAAATTGCTAGAAATTCTAGGAAAATTAAACTGATATGCCTGATGTTGATCAGTTCTAGAGTTCTCCTTAGCCTGATTACCCTGAACCTGTCTTGGAGCATTAGGATCATTGAATTTCCTCTGTTCTTTAGCAACCCAGGATTTTTGTTGATTATTCTCAATTCTATGAAACTCCTTACCAGATGTTGGAATCACATTATCATGAGAATTATCACTAGGAATCATACCTGAATCCTTGCCCTGTTTCTTGGTGGTATGATCATCCAAACGAGGAATGCTAGCTTGTCCCGATTCGTGAATCTGTTGTTTTCCTTCTCTTTGGTGAAATTAAGGATGTGCTAGATCATAAATTTCCTCATCTTGTTGCGAATGATCGAAATTCTTCGCAGAAGTTCCGGCAGAGTCACCTGAAGTTTCGCATCCGCTGATTTCACCATGGAATGTGCTTGATACTTCAGTTGTATATCCTCCACGACTAGGGAAACAAACCCCAGTATCCATTTCACCTCGACCAACCTCATCAGTCCTTCGATTTTGATGGCGCATTTGAGGCAATTCACTTACCTTCCTCGCCGTCGTCGCCGATGGATTTCTCACAGATGGGACGGTAAAATCATGAGATTTTTTACCAGCTTGTCGATCTTGGGATAAGGATTCTTTGTCTCCAGTCCGTTTACCTTGAATTTGACTAGAATCTTTCATGTGAACGTTTGTTCGAGTCCCGTCCAGCTCTCTTTCCATGGCAATATGGATCGCCTCTTCTCTCACCTGCGAGGAGCTATAGGATGATTTTGAGGACGATTCCAGTAACGATGGATGTATATTTGGATTGAGCATCGTTGTAGATGGATCTGGAGGCCGGAAAAGATCTGTTGATGGCCCTTCTTCCATACTAAAGATGCTGAAATCGATGGGAATTTAGCCAAGAAAGCTAATTTCTTGAAATTCTTAGAGAAAAGATTTTTGAGAGAAAATTTTCATGATATGAGGAGGTGTTTTTTAAGGTTTAGGGTTTAGGGTTTAGGGCTTAGGGCTTAGGGTTTCTTAGGGTTTAGGGTATTATTAGGTTTAGAGTTTTTTAGGTTTAGGGTTTTCAAATGTTTTTTAGATTTTTTATGGTTTTTTATGGTTTAGGGGATCTTAGGGCTTAGGGTTTTATATTTAGGGGTTTTTTACGATTTAGGGTTTAGGGCATTGGGTTTTCTTACGATTTCAAAAGTTTTTTTTGGGTTTTTAGGTTTAAGGTTTTTAAAGTTTTTTTTAGGGTTTAGGGTTTAGAGTTTAGGGTTTCTTAGGGTTTAGGATTTTAGGTTTACATTTTTTTGTTTAAGGGGTTTTTAGTGTTTAGGGTGTAGGGTTTAGAGCTTAAGTTTTACTAGGGTGTTTTTTTGGGTTTAGAGATGTTTTATGTTTAGAGTTTTTAAAGGTTTTTTAGGATTCTTATGGTTTTATACGGTTAGGGGTTCTAAGGGATTAGGGTCTCTTAGGGTTTAAGGCTTAGGGTTTTAGATTAAGGATTTTTAATAGGGTTTAGGGTTTCTTAGTGTTTCGTAAGGCTTGGGATTTAGTGTTTGATTAACGTTTCAAGGACACTTCATCCAATTCTAAGTGTCAACGATCGCTAGTCAGTATAAACCCAACTAAATGAGTTGGGGTCGAATCCCAAAGGGAGTGGTACATGTTTGAGAGTCAAGTGAGAAGTTCGAATATGGTCAACTCAGTCATTGTAATAGACATTATCGAATAAGAACATAATTCAAATCAGGGGGTGACACGAATGTCAAATAACAAGGGGTTTTGGTTTTTAATTATCAACTACAGCAGTAGCAAACAATATGAAATACGATAATGAGATGGGTTCTTGGGATGTGATTCGATTATAAGCTAATATATACAGATGGGTAATTGCAACTATAAGAAAATAGCTAGATATTAGTGAGTAAGCTAGGCTATAGAGAAGGTAAACTTTCTCTCAAACAATTTACCCCAAATCAAGTTGATTTGTCTTGAACATCAACAAGCAAGAAAAAATTAGAACAGCCCACACCTTAGTCCATTCACTCTCTCGAGCTGAATATGTGGAATTGGGTTTAGGATTCACTCTCTCGAGTTGAACCCGTGTCAACCCAATACCCACTAACCATCAATAAGATTCAAAAATTTGAGAAAATAGATAAATTCATTTTCTGATCAAAGAGCATGCTTATGATTCTCCTTTATATAGATATATAGATTTTTTCAATAAAAAATAGTTATTGTATATTATACCTTTACCCTTATTTAGAAAAGAAATTAGTTTTGACATAATTAAAAATCATAATAAAATAGATTCTATTTAATTAGAGGATAATTTGTTGAAAACACTTGTTCTTCTTTTATTAATCTAAATAGATTTCTTTGTGCAGAAAGTTACAATTTGAGTTTGACATTTAAAACTTCATACATGATCATTAAGAGCATGTTTGACATTAATGCTAAAAATAGCTTATTTTTAGAAGCATTTTTTAAAATCACTTTTTAGAAAAATATTTTTGAAAAAAAAAACAATTCGTGTTTGGCTAATTCATTTGAAAAGTACTTTTCATAAGCAAATTGTGTTTCGCTAATCTTTTTTAAAAAGTATTTTTAAAAGTCAAATTTAAAAAAAGGACATCTATTAATATACTTCTAATATTAAAATTATTTTTTAGAGAGAAACTATTTGAAATATCTATTAGAAAAAAAATAACTAATTTTTTATATTAAACTAAAATTTACATGTTTAAATTTTCAATCAATATTGTACCTTTTTGGGAGGTTGAATCTTTAATTGTTATTTTCTTTTTCTTTTTTCTTATCTTGTAAAAATATTGTTGTTACCTCTTTTCTAATTCTACAAAAATAATACGTAAAATAATATATAATATATAATATATAAAATAATATTATATAAATGTAAAATAAATTATAAAATTTGTTATATGAAAATAAAAAATAAAATTCTTAAATGAAATCTAATCAAACTTATAAAATATGCTAATTAATTAATAAAAAATATATTGCTTAATCAAACTTATGAAATATGCTAGTTAATTAATAAGAAATATATTGGTAAATATGTATATATGAAAATGATATTTTAATCTTGAGAAAAAATAATTTTTTATTTCTGTTTCTGCTTTTTTTTTTAAAACATAAATTTTTAGCCTCTTTCCAACAAATGAAAAACTATTTCTGCTACCATTTAAAAGCACTTTTACTGATTTATCAAACACTTAATTTTTCAAAAAAATGTTTTTCTTCTCAAAATAAGTGTTTGTGGCCCCAACCGTAAGACCGCTCATTAAGGCAGCTTCCACCGATAAAATACAAAATAAAATATTTTACTGTTGTGATGATTTTTGAAAAGTTGTCACTTACTTTTCTACTACAATAGAAGAGTGAGATGAAAAATGGTATCAACAAGTCTAATTTACGTTGAGGATATGTTAGTCATGGTGTGTTAGTAGCTTTACTTACATGTCTAAATCTTCTCCTCACTATTATAGGTGTCATTAATTTATGTTGCCAACACATAATTCTAATTGTAGAGTTCCTCTCATTTCACATTCTTCTCTGATTTATAAGAGATACAATGTTTAAACATTATAAAACAAAAGATATAAACTCAATAATGTATAAAAATATAATAAGATACCAGTTACTCTTATTTAAAAGATTCCCTAACCGACAATCATCACAATTTTATGGGTAAATGATCGTACTTTTTAGACGACTCCTTATGGATTTGTTACGATATGTCAGTGAATACTTGACAATAATATGAAACTGAATAGCGTAATTTATGGAATCTCTATTTGATTTTCAATTTTTTTTCCTAACTATGCGCAACAGACGGATACATAATGTATCAATAATAATGTATCCGATCACTTAGTTATGTAGCCAGATGGCCTTAAAAACATAAGATTTATGTAATTAGAAAAAGAATAGAGATAGAAGGTAATTTCACTATTATACTGTATTTGATTCTTAAAAATTATACTTTTCTTATCCGTCCAAACCCAATACAACTAAAAAATAATTTCTCTTTTGTCAGACCCGACCCAAATCTATTTATGATTGAGTTGTAGATGGATTGGGTTTTTTTCATTTGGATCGCTTCTGGAGGGGTAAACCAAATGGATGAGGTAATCTTTTAAAGTCGCATGACATTTTTGGAATTAAGAAAATAATTTTAGTTTTTTTAATTCAATAGATATAAGTCTATTAATGAAAAAGATGAATATGCATCCTTTATCAAATGACGGGGTATGTACAAGATATATGCACCACTTTTTTAACGAGGAATCGAGGACTATATCCGCTCTAATCTCAAAGTAAAGGGGAATATTTGCTCTTTTCTTAATTTACAATGCACATTTAATTGTTGCCTTAGAGTAATCAATTCTAGGAAGGTCATCTAATTATTTTTGGAGCATTTCCTATCTAGGATGCTCCCTATTTTTGGTCGATTTTGGAGTACTCCCTATTTTGCTATTGTTTTTTTGTTTCGGGATTGGACTCATGTTGGGCCTAGTCTCCTGGGTTTTCAGGCTCTTCAGCCTATTAAGTTTTTGTATTGTAAAGACTTGCTTTTTATTTAGGAAAAACTATCTTATCAGACATACCTATAATTATATCATATATACTAATTCTATCTATATTTTCAAATAATTACATATTTTATCATTAAGAGTTTTCTACTATATATTGAGAAAGATACACTTAGATACATATATTTTTACTACTAGATACACTAAAATATAGAACAGGGTGAGTTACATAGGAGGGAGGCGAGCGAGATAGACATGTATCCTAGATACATGTGAATCTCACTATATGTATCAGGTGTAATTCGCATATATATGGGATACTAATGTAATTTACATGTATCTGGGATACCAGAGATACACAGGACAGTGGCGAGCGAGATGAGAAGGAGGCGAGCGAGATTTGTCATGTATCCCAGATACATGTGAATTCACTTGGATACAGTGTATCTAGAATAAATTACACTTAATTTTGACCACATGTATTCCCAGATACATGTATCCGAACGTATTTAGACGCACAAAAATCTGATAAGATTCGTAATATTGTAAACTAGCTAGAGTGTAGCTAAATACTGGAGCTCTGCCTAAATACGCATCACGCACAATGGAAATAATTCTGGAGGTGGCGCTCGTAATAGGATTATCTTCGTGTCAAAATTTCAAATTCAAAACTTCTAATTAAGGATAAAACAATCTCACGACTGCATCACAACCCCATCAGTCCTATTGAGGAATCTTAATCAGTAGTACTCATGGGGTAATCTGATTCAGGAGAGTGTCACTACAGATTAAGACCAACATACTTGGTACCCCAGCTATCCTTAGCTGTATGTGTTTTATACTACATTTGATAAAAGTTAATTAATAATAGAAAGAAAAGGACAAAGAGAAGGTGAGTAATGTGGTGTCTTCTGAAAAGTCACATGATGAGACATGTCCTTTTAATCTTTTCAATTTTAAAGATTGCTTGGAATTAAAGAGATCTAATCGACATTAGTCAAACCACCTCACATGCTTCACATCCCACTACCAATTAACAACAAATTGAAAAACAACAAACTAATTTGGCTTAATTCATTTACAATTCCTTGAATTTGTCCATAAATAACTTTATTAAGATATATGACTAGTTTCTATTAAACAAATATAATATAATAAAGTGTTTTTATTAGATTTTTTTTTTATTTAAAAAAAAAAAAATATATATATATATATATATATTCTTTAAATATCCCTTACATCATAAAAAAATATAGGACATCTCTTTTAATTATGCATATTACTCTTAATTAGAAAATATTTGGATTTGTACGACTTATTGAGGTATGTGTGTATAATTAAATAAAGTGACAGATTTTATGTGGCTAATTTATCTACACAATGGACATTTAAAAATACGTGAAGAAATTTTAAATTGAAAATATCTAATAGGAACACTATATAATGTATTTAAGTGAAATAAATCATAGTTCAAATAAATAAAATTTATTGAC
>JAJOOE010013541.1:0-21735 GCA_036250405.1 Solanum raphanifolium
TCCAAAACACAAAAACTCGCACCAAGACCAAACGAACGATCAGGTGACCGAACTGTCAGTCCCAGCAAGTCATAAATGACTTGGGGTCGCTATAGGAACGCTCTAAACGACACACAGAAGGCAAGACACAGAAATGACCATGAGGGTCATTACAGAGTCTTAGCTCAAAAAATTTCTGGGGTGTTACAATCGGACCACGACAGCTGATGACACCACAAGTCATATTTCGATTCGTAGTATCTGGGAGTACAAAATTATGCTAGAGAATATCTGCAAAAGCGATCATAACTTTTTACTTCGGACTCAGAATTTATGAACGGTCAGTGACGTTGTAAAGTAGGCTCAAAGATAATTAATTTGGTGGGAATGAGACACATAACTCTTCATATTCTAAGATATATTCTCGTTTGTAATTGACTCTTGAATTATCTTATGCAAAAACTTAATCGGTAGGGAAGCTTCGAACTTGACTTAGCGCTACAGGTTCCTTTTAACCTTATTTCTCATCCATACACCTTCCACACTTAGGAATTGACCTTAATACCTGTGTACAATTAGAAATCATCGGGTCCGAACCTATCTGCATGCAAAGAATGGTTCGGGTCTTATCTTAGAATTGTGGGGTGTTACAATGAGAGATCAATGATGTCAACTATTCTCTTCAGGAACAACACTAGAAAGCAGGGTGATTAAATTAAGGGTGACCAAAAAGTTTCAAAATTAAAAAAAGTGTGTAGGAGATGCTTCATGACAAGACCCTTGTGTGAATGGTATCCTGTAGAGTTTTTCTTTTACAGAAAACAGGGATAATTTGTTGAGTGCAATCCTGATATTCTTTCAATCAGGCTGGATAGTGGTACTTCTGTTACATTGGAACCCAAACTACAGCCCCTACACAGGTGAAAGCCTATAGCCTATTGTACTACTATTGTGGTAGTCATACAGATTCAAGATCAAGCTCAAACGCCTTTGGTTTATTTTATTTACTTCCTAAAAGAAGAATCAGAGGATTCATAGAGATTGTAACATTTACTATACTGAAATAAAATACTACAATTGTTGTAATATTTTCTAGTCTTGCTTCTTGAAGCGAGTTTCATCACAATTATTCATCAATAACAAATTCAATTCAGATTGAATGGTCTACACTTAGACAAAAAGTAAACATAAAAGCAGCTGAAATGAGAAAAGAAGTAAAAAGGAGACAATAGAGGAAACAGGCCTCAGAAGATAGTGGTGAAGGACACATCAAAAATACTATGGTAAGTAGGAATTAAGTTGTTGTTACTCCAGGTAACCACCACAGATATATATATATATATATATATGTTAGTTTGATGTCATTTGATTATAGTCTTATGTTCTAGCTTGTGAGTGATGTCGAAGTCTATATGAACGAAAGCTCGTTCAACTTCAACAAGTTGCTCCAGCTTTTCCTGTAGTGTTTCACCAATATTATGTGCCTGGTTCAGAAACATATCCTCTGGCAGCACTATATCAACCTCCACAAAATATTGTGTCCCAAAAGTATATGCTCTAACTGTGTCAATATGTTTGATCCTTTCGTGGTGATTCCATACTAGATATGTTAATTTTGCAAGAAAATCTGGTGGAGCTGTTCTTCCAATAAGTGCCCACACATTTTCCAGCACCGTCCTTGCCCACGTGCTCATCGTGTAAAGTGCTATCTGAAAACACACAACAAAGATTAATCAACACATATTGCTTTTAGTCCACAATGTACACAAATTAAAGAGCTATATATGATGTTAATATGAACTCACAATGATAGCTCCAGTAGGATCAATCCACCAGTAGAAGTGGATGGCTAAGACTGCTGTCGCTAATCCTATTGAGTTGGTAATTACATCAAAGAAATGGTCTTGAGCATAGGCCCTTACAATTTCATTCTTGAATCTTCGGCAGTAGATCATAAGTAGAAACTTTATCACAGTAACAGAAACCATAATTCCAATCATCCATTTTTCTTTCTCAGGGTCCCTATCAGGATGAGACTGATTTTGAAGCATAGAACCAGAAAACAAATCGATGTTAGTTGTACGCCATATAACAATCCACTACTACTATTGCGGTAAATCAGAACTCAGTCCTATAATACGAAATGTATTATCACGATACAGATGATTAGAACCAAGTTACATACCTTAGTTATGAGTTGTCTACCAGATTCGAACAATATTTGTAGTCCTAGAGTCGCCATTATGGATGCAAACACTACTAGACCCTGAAAATAGTGCAGCAGATGAGTTCAAACATCCCACCATGCTAGACACATCCTGTGTGATTCATGTTAATGTATATAATGATGCATCAAGCAAAATATATATATTCAGAAAATGAAAAGCAGAAGGAATGCATTTATCAAATTGTCACGAAAAATGGACATTAGGCCTAATTCAACCCTAAAAGCTAATCATGAGGTGCCGGTTGCTCAAGACAATATAACGAGACAACATATAATTCCCTAAACCAATGCAGGACAATCCAACATATATCTCAGAATGTTGCAGTGTTGTTAACAAGCTTACCACTGGCTGCATTCTCTTCTTTCCAATTGGATAGCGGTACTGGTTCGGGGATTTCATTGCATTAGAAGTGAACCACAGAATAAATCCAGATAAGAGATCTAATAGGGAGTCCAGTGTTGACGAAATTACAGCCAGTGATCTGCTGTCAATAGACGCGTATACTTTAGCAATGAAAAGAACCATATTTGCTATGTTTGACGCATGAATCGCTATCCTTTCACCCTTAGCCAGTTTCTTCAATTCATCCTGGCAAACATTATTGGTAGATAGGAAAAATAGTGATGATTAATTTGATGAGTATCTGTCATTTCTGGCAAATGTACAAGAGACTAACCTCAGTAAGATTTCCAGGTAAATAACCACATTCATTAATTGTGTCCATCTCATTGAATCCTTCAAGCAGCCTTTCTTGTTTTTTGTAGTATTCAACAACTTTTCTCTGATTCCCTGTACGCGATAAAGAGATTCCTTGAAGTAATCACCCAAGATTGATTATATTTTCAAAAGAAAATGAAAATCAGCTACATTCTTAATGGTAGCTTAATAGCTTATAACACATACTCTTGAATTAGGTCCATTCCAACTAAGAATATCATATTAGTAGTCGTAGTATTAATCTTGGAGTTGCTTGTTCTACAATTCCTATTGCACTTCGATTATAGTATTACTATGTTGTAGTTATTGTTCCTATTTTAGAATGCTCTGTCATGCTATCTTTAGTAGTTTGTCGTGACTTCTCCACTTATGTTATTTCTTTTCACAAACTGCTTCGATATACATGTCCTTGAGCTAAAGATCTTTCGAGAACAGCCTCTCTACCTCCCAAGGTAGGGGTAAAGTTTGCCTTCAGACTACCCTCCTCAGACGTTACTTGTGGTATTACATTGAGTATGTTGTTGTCGTTGAAAGATAAGTTTTAGACCTATTAGCCTCAACAAGCAGAGCATCTAGTCATGGCACATTTCAAGTAAGAGTAAATTTGAGTCCAATAGAGATGGATTTTGTTGCCTGCTTTGCAGATCACACTTACAGATTATCAAGTGAACTATTGTTCCTATAAAGTAACTCTGTGATCAGTGGCGGATCCAGAATTTTAAGGTCGTGGGTGCTCCCTTAACTACCAGTCACAAAATAGAATAAATAAATTGATGACTAGTAAAAATGACAATTATATTTAAGCACAATAGCGGAAAAAAATTAATACGAAGAAATATAATAAATATTATTTTGGATAAAAGAAAAGCTTTTGTTTTTAATAAAAGCTTTTTTTAGGACAATTTTGCAAATGAGCAGCTAGAGAAAGTAAGAAGAGAAGAAGAAGTTGTCTTTAAAATTTTAAGAAATGCTTCCAAAGGGGATTGAACCCGGGGACAAAACACAAGTGCATATGAACCTTAAAGCACCCACTTACGACCACTACATCAATTCACTACTTATTACAAGAGTGCTCACTCTGTAATTTTATCCCATTACTTCAAATTTCTATATAAATATAGTTAATTCGATACGAGATTAATAAGTGCTCGAGCACCCGAAAAGGTCAACTTAGATCCACCCCTGTCTGTGATCGTACATAATTGAAGAAAGTAAAGGATTTGAATACAACAATTTAATTTACCCCTTCATGTATATAAATAATTAACTAGGTGTCATTTGACCATTTCCCCTTTTATACAAATTAAAATATGGTATAATCAGGCGAAAATGTGCCATGTAAAAGAAGAAAAATAGCAAAAGGCATAAAAGAAAAAGAGAAAAGGCTCAAATATGCCATCAAACTTTGAGTAAAAAGCTTATTTATGTCCTCTATTAAAAGTTTGGTTCATCTATTATTTTTGTTTGAGAAAAGGCCCATCTATATCATTATTTACGATAAGTTATTTCCAGTATGTTACATAGTTAACATCTGCTGAGCACATGAAGAAATATTTGAGAAATGCAACCATCAATAAATTTATGTAATTGTCAACACAAAGAGCAGGTAGAACATTAATATAATAACAACTAGAATACTCAGCAGGCATTTTATGTGAGATGATTGAGTACAAAAGTCAAACTATCTAATTTTGGGTATAATATTACATAAGTCAAAATAATTAATCATTCAATTTTTTTTAGCTTCTCTTAATGACATGTCACAACATATTTGACAAATTTGTAAAAGTCGTACTTTTGATATATATCAAAGTGTGCAATTTTTCAAATTTCATATTCAATCAAACAAAGAGGCGGATAAATGGAGTAACGTAACAAATATATTGATCAAAATGCATGTAGTATTTGAAAAGGGAGTGAGGAGGTATTACTGAAAGCGCGAAGTAGATGAAGCAAACTGAAAGATTGATGATCATAAGAGCGGTGTTGAGGAAGATGGAAGTCACTCGTATTAAGTTTCCATGTCGACCCCAACGACATGGAGTGATCAACAACGGATTGAGCAGCGGGAGACAACAACTCCGTCCTAAAACTATCACCACCACCACTACCACCATTACTACGACTGATGATTGACATGATTTAATTTAGATGAGTTGCTATAGTTATGGTCTTAATTGAAGACTTTTTATATTTATTTCATATAGAACACTTAGTTGTTTATTAGGAACACATACGGCATGAATATGGGCGTAATGGGAATACAAAGGATTCCGTACCACTCACCCACCGTCCGACCAATAATAATTAAAGACCACAACTAAAACACACTTCCTATAGGCCTACAACATGCACTCCCACCCCCCACCCCCCTTCTCTCTCTACTTAAGTCTTTGCTAACTAAACTAGTAAATTCATGGGAACATTTTGTGTATGGAGTCATTTAACTCATATACAAAAGATTAAAATTGCCGGTTATTATAAGTTATAAATAATTGTTCATAATCAAAGATGAGGTAGGACAAACATCTTGATGATTGTAGCACAAGATTAAAAATGATTCGATCTTAATTATGAGAATGGTAAAATTTCAACTTGTGTCATGACCCGAGTCTACACCCCAGTCAAGATACGGTACATGAAACCTTAAGTGATCTCAAGCTAACCCTTGGCATAGCATATCTAAGAACATCACATGAAAATTCAAGCAGAAGTTATAAACTATATAACTGAAATAAAGTTCAAGAATAAGTCTATTTCAACTGAATACTAATATCTTAAAGCCTCTAAACTTAATGACATATTTTTCCAGGACAAGACCTCGGATTTCTTGAAAGCTAACGCAATTGAAGTGAATAAAATCTACTGGCTCACAACTTAAGTCCTCTGAATGTGAGGAAGACTCACCATAATTCTGAAAGTAGAGGAATTTAGTGGAACGTCTTTCTGCAAATCTGAATCAAGGTGCTGAAATATATATCATAAAACGACGTAGCACAAAGTAGAATCAATACATTCAATGTATTGATATGCAGGGTAAGGACTGAGATCATCAATTATACAAGCAACTGAATGAGCTATAAATATGAACATGAGTTATATACAAGAACTACTTATTTTGTCATTCCTATGATTAAAAGGATTCAATGAATAAGAATTGAAAGTCAAAACTCTAACATATGACATAATATCACAGAAACAAAAATGTATATCTGAGACCATATACTGAAAGAATGCATATCTAAAAATTATTGTCACGATCCAAAAATGGACGTGATGACGTACACTTGTCTATCCCACCACGATAGGTCAACTTGAACCCAACAATACGAGAATTAATGGAAGAACTACATGATTAGCATGAGGACGAGCAAGTCCATCACTATGGAAAACTTCACATACCTGGAAAGAACGATTGTTCTTGGCGAAAATCCTCAACACTTGAATGAATTTTTGAAAACCCTCTTTTCCTCTCTTTGAAACTTCGCCCTAAAATTCTAAGTGTTTAGGAATATTCAAAATATCTTAGCGTCCGATCAGACCCCTAAATTGGGTGAATAAAACGTGTTTAAGTCGAGTGGGAAAAGACCAAAATACCTCTTTCTCAAACGGATGAAAAGCCTTAACTAGAGAGGCTTCACTCAAATGACCATAACTTTTTACTCGATGCTCGGAATTTAGCAAACTTGGCTGCGTTGAAAAGAGGACTCAAATACCTTCAATTTGATATATCATGGGACACTTAAATAAGTATGTGCTAAAATATATGACCGTTTTAAGTTGACCTGGAACTTTTTAACTGATACTAAGGTGTTACACTAATCTTCCCTCTAAGAAAATGAACTTGTAACACCTTAGACTTCGATCAGTTTTGAGTTTTGGGTCAACTTCAACCAACTATATCTTTTAGCACATAAAGAGATAGATGAGACCTCCTTGGGGACCATCAATGATTCTTGAGTGCCGACCATGTCCAGGGTGTAGGCTCAGGTCGTGACAAAACTGGTTAAAGAGGAGGATAAATGTGCTTGTTTAGATATGGGGGATCAAATGACTTTGTTATTGCTTGTTTCTTTGCCTTCACATTGGCTCCTATTTATAGAAATTGGATTTTAAAATTTTTTGAAAAGTTTGAATTATAAGATTCATAGTTGTTAGTGGTAGCTATATTTTTAGCAAAAAACTAAATGGGATTGAATAAGATATCAAGTTACATGCTATCACATTTAAATGTATGCAGTTTATGGCTCCGATCTTGTGATGACCATTTTTATAAGTCAAATATTTCTTATTTTTAGGAAAATTATTTAGTGTTGTCTAAATTCAAGTAAGTTCTATCCACAAAAAGATCACATAAAGTATAACAAATGGATTTTCTTACTCATTCCATTCATCAAGAAAGGCAAAAAAATTATACAATTTAATTTATGAATGTACAACATTAAAGTTTGAAATAAACTACCCTTTTATGTCTTGGTTAAGAATTTTGTAATATCAATTTCGACAATATTTGAATATGTGTAAAACTAATAAACAATTTCATGATTACCTTTTAAGATACGAAGTTTAATTTAATGACATCAACTTGAAATATGTGTAGTTTATGACTCGGATCTTATGATGACCAAAGTTTTTGAGTCCATCATTTCTTATTAGTAAAATAATTTCAGTATCCACAGAAAGATGTCATAGCGTCATAACAATTGTGCTTGCTTACTCATTTCATTATTCAAGAAAGATAAAATAAAAACTATGTATTTTCATTTATAAATAGAGAAAAATTTACAAAATCTAAATAGAACGGGGTAGGGCATGTTTAAAATTTTAAAACATATTAAATAGGACAGGGTAGGTTGAGTACATAAAATGACAAGGCTTCACCCGCTCATCATCATGAATATTTGTAGTTTGGGATCATTTGCGGTATTTGTTTGGGCTAGGTAGTGCCGGCCAATTTTCAGGTTTGTAGGAGACAAGAAATTCATTTTTTCCTGGACGGCTAAGTAAGCCAATAGATGATCAATCTCCATCTTCATACGTTTGATAGATTTCTCTTTTTTCCATTTTCTTTGGCTTAGTTTCTTTCCCATGATGATGCTCATCCCATTCAATACGGCCTTCTTAATTGATTGCTACACTCAATATTTTTGAATTTTTAGGTATATGAGACATCGAAGAAGGATGGTACATCTGAAAATCGATTGTTGTTTTAATAGTTTTTGTAACATAAGAGTGGTCAAATGATGTAGAAACTGTTTTGTTTTGTTTTTGGACAAAGGATTGGGGAGGTTCATTAAGTCTTCCAAGTTTCTCATAATTTGTGACCCATGAATCAGGAAGAATTTTGACAAGTTCTTCTCTAGCTAATTTTCTTGGCATTTCATTACATATGGTTGTTCCATTTATAGCGTCTACGTTTAAAAGAAAAACATTTTCTCCACTTGGAAGAGGAAGAGACATTGCATGATTCTGAACATTTGAGAATGTAGAGTAGCTTGTATAACATCTCTATCTTGTGGAGACCCTTGAATCATTAGCATTTTCATTCGTCAAATACAGGGACATATTGATGTTTGGATATAAATTAAGTGACATAAACTGTCCCAGCATTTAGAGTAATTTTTGTTGTACCCAAATTTGCATATTTGTACTCATGATTGTATATATCTTGTATCAAGAAGTGAAATGTGAGCTATAATCGTCTCGTCTTTCCTTCCATGATATGTCAACGCAATCCTTACTGCCCCAAAATGGATATGGGTAAATCCAAGATTTTTCCACTGTTTAGGAAAATCCTCTGATATTTGTAAAGTGATAAGAATAGGGTGTTGGTCAAGTTTTGAGGCTGCAATGTATTCTCTAACACCTCTAGGCTTCTGTTGATACAAAGAATGGATTTTAACCATGGAAAGAATGCAAAAGCGGAATACGGATTTAGTAGGGGTAGGTTGGTTGAAGACGTTAGATTGTCATTGGGTATAACATCTACTTCATAGAGGTAATCAGATTTACATGAGAGGGTTTTACCAAGAGTAGGAAGCATGCGTATTTTTGTCACAGACTTACAAGGATTAGATGAGGATATATGAAAATGACTCAGACATGTTTGTTTAGATATGGGGGAACAAATGACTTTGTTTTGTCTTGTTTCTTTGCCTTCACATGCATTGGCTACTATTTATAGGGAAAAAAATGGATTTTTAAATTTTTTTGAATAGTTTGAATTATAAGATTCATAGATGTAATTAGTGATAGCTATATTTTTAGCAAAAAAACTTAATGTATTTGAATAAGATATCAAGTTACATACTATCACATTTAAATATATGCAGTTTATGGCTCTGATTTTGTCATGACCATTTTTATTAGTCAAATATTTCTTATTAGGAAAATTATTTAGTGTTGTCTAAATAATTCAAGCAAGTTCTATCCATAAAAAGACCACATAGGGTATAACAAATGGATTTTCTTACTCATTTCATTCATCAAGTAAGGAAAACAAATTATATAGTTTAATTTATGAATGTAAAACATTAAAGTTTGAAACAAACGACCCTTTTATGTCTAGGTTAAGAATTTTGTAATATCAGTTTCGACAATTTTGAATATGTGTAAAACTAATAAACAATTTCATAATTACCTTTTAAGGAATACAAAGTGTATAATTATAGGTTGCAACCCTTCTAGAAGCATATTATTATTATTATTATTACTTTATCTAATTTTGGAAGAAATCATATTTAGTATAAATTTTATATTGTTTTGAATAAATATATTTTTAATTTTAATAATGATGGATATTCACCAACATGCAACGTGACACACATTGAAACTTTTTTCTAAATTGATTTTGAGACATACAAATATAAATTATTGTACAAAAAACTAATTAAAACATTGTTTGTGAACATGGCAGAACATTAAAAAGAATATTTTATTCATTGTAAGGAAAAAACTCAAGCAGAAGATAAATTAACAGTAATTTATCTTACTTGTTTTTTATTAAATGAAATATACATTTTAGGAGTATAAGTAAAAATAGAATAACGAACAACGTTCACAAATATAATTTGATTATCTTATTATATTATTTTGCGAGTTTAATTTAGTTATTAAAAAGAGAAAATACATAATTTCCCCATCAAACTTAGACCCTTTTTTGAAATAGACACTTAAAGTTTGCACAAGTCCTATTATCCATAAAACCATTTTCAACCATTATAAATATATCATTTTAACTTATTTTTATATCAATTGTGATATCACGATTAAGAAGCGCGTGAATGAGGAAAATTTAGCTTCAACCAATGGAAATATGACATGTATCATGTCAATTTGATCTCCCAATTACTGCATCTACTTCACTTAACGATAGGGCAACAAAATTGAAGAAAACCCAAGTTCTGAGCGAAAAACTTTAGCGGAGTAAAAATAACTGTTAAATGCTTCATCCCACCCCCGCCGGCGAAGAAGGGAGAGAAGAAAACAGAGAATGAAGCAACAAAATCTGTCTCCCTCGCCAAGGAAATCAGCTAGCTATGGATGAACTTCTTCGCCGACAACGACCCTGAAAGGTGTTTTGTTTGATGGACAGAGACTGTGTTATTCAGTTACAACTCAATCCTTTCATGGAAATTCCATTCGAAACAATAAAAAAAATACCCATAATTTAAAATTGAAATTATTAGAGAATGGTCAATTAGTTACAGTATCTGATAAAGATACAAAATGTGCAGAGTTAGTTTTTTGGAACACACATTCCATGACAAATTGATAATCTAAACATCAGATTTATAGTTTTGTTTGCTTAACTTGTCTAGTTCATGGTTGCATTTGAAAGAAAAAAAACAAAGCTATAGTTTAAGCGGAAAGAAGGAGAAGGCGAGAGTGAAATGATATATCCAATTGGGTTTAGAGGTTGAAATGTGAACGGATCTGGGTTTTACCCGATCTTTTATTAAATGGGTGGTAGAAAATAAATTATATATTATTATTTTTTGGAGTGAACACACGCGCAGGCGTTGAGATTACCATTGTTGTCCAAATGGTGTATTTATAATGGTTGAAAATTGTTTCGTGGTGTAATAGGACTCCCGCAAAGTTTAGGTGTCTATTTCAAAAAATGATTTAAGTTTAATGGGGTAACTATGTATTTTCTCTATAAAAAAATCACAATTTGAACCATTTTGAATCTTCTATATCTTATTTATTAATCCTATAATTAAATTTAGCTTCTACCATATATATTATTTGTTAGTGAAAATGCTTAACGGCCAGTAGGTCACAAATTAAACCTAGTTGATTTTTCTTCTTCATTTTTTTAATCCTGCTAGTATTGAACACACACAATGCATGTTTCACATCAAAAAAAGAGGAAATACATAATTACCCCATGGAACTTGTACCTTTTTTTTAAGTAGACACCTTAAGTTTGCGGGGGTCCTATTACCCCACGAAACCATCCAAAAGCACAATAAATACATCATTTTGACCCGTTTCAAACCCATCAGTGTTGTCACGCAGGTTGGGCGCGTCAAGGAATAAAAAAACAACATCCAACCAATGTTAAAACGCCATGTGGCATTCCCAATTTGAATTATCTTCTTCATTAAATAGACCACCTTCCCAAAATTCTCCATTGTTAGCCATTGGAGATCTACAATTTCTCATTTTTAATTACTTTTTTTTTGTTTAAAATATGTTAAATCAATTTCCTGTGATTAGGTTTTGAGGGAGAGATGTCAAATGCAAGACAAAAGAAATACGCATCAAACAATGTAAAATAAACTAACGACTAATCACTACAAAATTCACTTACAATGTAAAATAATTTTTTTTTTCAAAGATTTTTCAAATAACTAACCTATGAGCCTTCACTTCTTCGTTCCGACACCACTATTCAACAAATTTCAACCAGCAATGTTACCAACTAGCTTCGCCTCATGAAGTTTCTTAGGGTTTTGATCGGTCGAAGAGAGAGAGACGAGGGTAGGTGAAAGTGAAATGGGTTGGAAATTTCTTAGGGTTTGGATTATGGGTTAAAAAATGAATGGGTTAGGATAAAATCCGGCCTTTGTTAAATGGGTTGGAGGTGTGACACACGCTCTTGGATTGAGAGCACTGATGGTGAAAAAATGATGTATTTGTTGTGCTTTTGGATGGTTTCGTGGGGTAATAGGACCCCCGTAAAGTTAAGGTGTCTACTTAAAAAAAAGGTATAAGTTCCATGGGGTAATTATGTATTTCCTCTCAAAAAAATAATAACTAATTGTAGCAAATTGTTTTGTTGATATTTGAGCGAAATTGATATTTGAGCAATTGATTTATAATATTGACTAATGTATGTCTCAAAAGACATTTTACCAACGAAATTAAACTTGCAAAATAATAAATAACTACGGATAATTATTATCATTAGTCAATATTATAAATCACTAACCATCATTATTATTCACCACTTCCATTAGTTCTTAATATCATTCCACTACTAATTATCAGCAGACACAACAAACAATTACAGTTAATCATTGATATCAACCACTATACCATAAGATATTACCCCAATACCACTATTGTAAGTCAACACCATCTCAAATCGACACACACAATCATCATAGTTAGTCATCACCACCATCAACTGCCATATAAATTTTTAAATATTTTATTGATATAATATTAGATTAATTTAGTAGTTTACTTGAATTTATATTTAAAAGTTTTTTTAACAAAGACAGATTTTATACATTCAGATATTGAAATACGAGCAGTCTTAACTATTTAGTATTAAATATTAATGTAGCAATTAAGGTATGTATTAAGATTCAGACCTCTAAATCTTAATGCATATCTTAAAATTCAGATGTACATTCGACTACATACATTTTGATCTTAGTGAAGACAAATGAGGCCTAAAATAAGCTTTTTGTAGTTAAATCACAGTTTTGAATTAATTGAACATTGCGGTTGATTAACTGAAATATTTTATTGCATGTCTATACCCAATACTCTTTATTTAAAGGGAGAAGGGTCTAAAATATCACTTAACTATTTGAATTAATATAAAATTACTCTTCATCTACCTTTCCACCACCCCCCCCCCCCCCAAATACCCCTAACATTAACCTTTTGACAAAAAACTACCCTCCATATAAACCTTGGGCTCATATAGTCATATTTTTCCTTATTTTTAACAGCTCTTCTAAAGGAAAATTATTAAATATTTATTTATTATGTTGCCTAATTTGATTGGTCTAAATTTAAACTCTTCTCAAATAAATAATAAAAATTACATGTGAATTAAATCAATCCCCAAGTTATTATACCCAATTCATAACTGAGGATCTAACTAAAATCGATACTTGCCCCATCTAATTGTCAATCTAAAAAAAGTTTATTATTTTTTATTAATATAAAATTTTCTATCAATTATCCAATTGTTTTGGTCATTCCCTCTTTTTTCTTTTTAATCTCTTATTCTTAATTAAGATATTAAGGATTCAAACTTAAAATGAACTTACATGTTCATACTCTTTAAATGAATATTATTTTCATGGTGGGCGGGGATAAGAAAAAATGTTATTTTCATTCTTTTATTTTAAATTTTGGATACACACAAAATAAAAACTGCAGTATATGTACATAGTTGCTTAATTAAATTATCTTCTACTAAACTAATTATTTATAAACGAATGTCATCGTTATTTTCTCCCTTTTTATTCCTTGTTTAATTTGTCATTAGTTGAAAAAAGTTAAAATTTAACATGATGGACAAGATCCAAGAAGAAAAAAAAGTGGAAGAGAGAGGAAGTGAGGGGGTGAGTGTAGATAATAGATGATTAATTTTGCACGAATCATCATTATATTATTAACATTTTGACAAGCTAACATACAATAATCATTAATCACACATCTATTCAATTATTCATGGGATAATTAAGTGTATAAGAAAATCATATACTAGTTAATTAGTTAATATAACTATAATTTGCCTTAATTATAATTCGCGTCCTACTTTTAGCTATAATTAATGGTTGAGCTTTTTAGTTTTGTATAATTCGCACGTTTGTATAATTTGAAATTTGTATAATTCGGAATTTGTATAACTTTTGTATAATTCGAAATTTGTATAATATAATTTATATAACTATTTACACTTCTGATGTTTGTAATTATATAAATTAGTTATTTCGAGTTTATACAAGAATAACTGAATTATATAAATGTACTCGAGAATTATATAAACCTGTGAATTATACAAATTCGCGAATTATATAAACGGGTCATCTTAAACTGTTGCTACAACTGGTAAATATACAAACTATAGCTATGGATGATGGAAAAACAGAAAACTTAAAATTGGAGAGAAAACAAACTTGGATTGTATTCAATAGGCACAAATTTTCATATGTCGACTTACTACAATTTAACTCTTTTTAAATAGAGTTTTACTAACTTAAAATAAGGTAGCACTAACTCCTACTATCACTCAACTACTAACTAACTGAATGGATTCTGCTATCTTTATTCAACCAACTACTAACGTGCTAATGACTAAGTCAATTGAAATACTAACGACTAAATAAAGGAAAACAATAACCAACAATCCCTCCCTTAAACTGAAAGTCATACTACCAGTTTATCCTGCTTGCAACCAACAACATGTTTCAACTGTTAGTTTCCGAAGTGTGAACACCAAGTAGTTTTCTGAACTTCAGGAAGGATGTTAATTTGAGAGATTTGGTAAACACATCAGCCAGCTGATTCACTTCTGCAGAAGATAAGATCGATTACTCCATCTTTTGAGGTCCCTTAAGAAATGAAATTTGACATCAATATGTTTACTTCGCCCATGCTGAACAACATTTTTAGAGAGCTTTATTGTTGAACTGCTGTCGCAATAACTGGTAGTAGAGCCATTCTGCTTGAATTGAATTTCTCCAAGAACCTTACGCATCCAAATTGCTTGACAGGCACATGTTGCTGCTGCCACAAAATCAGCTTTTGTAGTTGATAAAGTCACAATTGATTGCTTTCTCAAAGACCATGAAATTGCTCCCGACCCCATCATAAAGACATAACCAGACGTACTCTTTCGATCATCTAAATCTCCAGCAAAATCACTTTCAGTAAAGGCAACTAAGTCTGCTTTTTCTCCTTTCGCATAGTACAAACCATAATTAGTAGTTCCATGCAAATAGCGAAAAATTCTCTTTGCGGCAAGAAGATACTCTTTCGTACTTTCCATGTATCTGCTAAGACTTACATTATGCATAATATCAGACCTTGTGGCCGTTAAATACATCAAACTTCCCACTATTTGCTTGTAAAGAGTGTTGTCAACTCTTCTTCCTCCAGGTTCTTTAGTGAGCTTCAAACCAAACTTAGTGGGACTGCTGGTAGAGTTGCAACTCTTCATCTGAAACCGGCCCAAAATCTCTTGAGCATACTTCTTTTGTGTGATGAAAATACCATCAGCAGATTGAACAACTTCAATGCCAAGAAAATAATGCATCATTCCAATATCCATCATATCAAATTCCACCATCATGGACTTCTTAAAACTTTCAACCATGGAGATGTCATTTCCAGTGTAAATTAAATCATCCACATATAAACAAACAATGAGTGTTTTTCCTTTATCATCATTCTTGTTAAAGAGTGTGTGCTTATATGGACATTTCTTAAATCCCTCCTTAGAAAAATAAGCATTTATACGACTATACCAAGCTCGTGGAGCTTGTTTTAGTCCATACAATGCCTTCTTTAATTTACACACCTTATGTTCTTCTCCAACCTTGACATAACTAGGAGGTTGATCAACAAATACTTATTCATCCAAGTCCCCATGTAAGAAGGCCAATTTGACGTCCATTTGAAAAATGGGCCATGAGTGTTGAGCAGCCAAAGCTGTCACTAGTCTGATAGTATCAAGTTGTGCTACTGGAGCAAAAAATTCTATGTAATCTACACCGAACTCTTGCTTATAGACTTTAGCTACTAACCGTGCTTTGTGTCGCTCTACTTCACCTTTCTTATTCATCTTTTTCTTGTATATCCACTTGACACCAATTGTCTTATGCCCTTTTGAAAGCTCAGTCAACTCCCAAGTGTCATTTCTAGCAATTGTTGCCATCTCTTCATCCATTGTCTTTCGCCATTTTGGATCTTTAACCTTCTTCAAAGCTGGTAGGATCACAATCTGAAAATAACGCAAAATGGATGAGTGGATCTTTAGATTGATCAATTCCAATTACCTCAAAATCAGTCATTCATGCAGGTCTTCTTTTTGATAGTTGAAGACGCTCTTCTTCTTGTATAGAAGCTGGAATGGGTGACTCAATTGGATTTGTATTTGTTGGCTTTTCTGTTTCCTCCAGTTGCTATTGTATTTCCTCTTCAAAGGCTACTGGAAGGAGCTGCTGATCCATTTTGTCCTTCCATGACCAGGTAGAATCTTCATCAAACATTACATCACGACTAATGACGATCTTCTTGGTGTTAGGATTATATAACTTATAAGCTTTACATTGATTACTAACACCAAGAAAAATGCATTTTTCTCCTTTATCGTCTAGTTTGATCCTCTTCTGATTTGGAGCATGTGCATAAGCCACACATCCAAAGATTCGAAGATGGTCAACACTTGGTTTCTGCCTGCTCCATGCCTCCTTTGGAGTCATATTTTGAACAGAGAAAGTTGGATTTCTGTTTAAAATATGAATGCTCCAATCAACAGCTTCCGGCCAAAAACTTTTTGAGACACCACTCTTAGTTAAGATGTTGCGCACCATGTTGAGGATTGTACGGTTCTTCCGCTCACAAACACCATTTGTTGAGGTGTGTAAGCTACTGTAAGTTGTCTCTTGATTTCATTTTCCTCACAAAAAATTATAAATTCTTGAGAATTTAACTCTCCTCCACGATCAGTGCGTAAATCTTTCAATGGACTACCCGTTTCTTTCTCGACAAGTACTTTAAAACGTTTAAGAACATCAAAAGCTGCAAACTTTTCGTGTAAAGGATACACCCATGTTTTTCGACTGAAGTCATCAATAAAGGTTATGAAGTACCTTTTACCGCCATTGGAATTTGGATTTATTGGTCCACAGAGATCTGAATGCACTAATTCCAGCAATGCCTTTGCTCTCCAAGATTTGCCTTGTGGAAATGGACAGCAAGGTTGTTTTCTAACAACACAATTTTCACAATTTTCCGAAGGGGCTGTAATTTGAGGAAGACCGTTCACCATGTTCTTTTGATGTAGCGTTCTCAATCCGTTAAAATTCAAGTGCCCATAACGGAAATGCCACAACCATGTTGTATCCTTTAATTTGGCAGAGAAACATGTATGATGAATATTGTATAGATAGAGAGGGAACATTCTCTTTCTAGTCATTTTAACTTGAGCAATTAATTGAAGTTTGGCATCTTAAATTCTACAAAATCCATCTTTTATAGAAATTTCATATCCCTTCTCTTGCAATTGGCCAATACTCATAAGATTGGTCTTCAAATTTGGAACAAAAAGAACATCAACAATTGTCTGGGAGTAGTCTCTATTGGTCTGAATTAAAACCTGGCCTTTTCCCATAGTCGTGACTTTGGAGTTGTTCCCAAACTTCACGCTATCTCGAAAAGATTCATCCAAGGCGGAGAAAACTGACTAATCTCCACTCATATGATTGTTGCATCCGGAGTCGAGGTACCATTGTGACATCTTGCAAGTTGATAACTAGGAAGAAGCTTAAAAATAAGAAATAGTCATTTTTTTGGAAATAAGTTAAAAATCTGGAAAATTTGGTTAAGTATGGAAAAAGTGAGTTTTTGGTCAACTTTGAACAGTCATAACTCCTAGCTCAGGATGAGTTAGGTGTATTTCTAGTCATGTTTGGAAAGCTCTTGGAGTGATCTTTCCAATTCCGCCGAGTTTGCTCGATTTCGAGTTCGTATGAGTGAGTTATTCCCTTTGGAAGTTGGGCTGTTGGCACAGGAAAGTTCATCCGAATTTGTAAGGGTATTTTGGTCTTTTCCCTAGCCATTTCTTTTGGTTATATTAAGGTGTTAGACTGATTTTAAATCAATTTTTTCCCTTTTTAAAAGAGTGAGAATGAGGGTTTGTGAGTGAAGAGGAGAAGAAGAGGAGAAAGAGAAGAACAAGCAAGGAAGATCGTCGTGGTTTTCGTCGGGGGTGATCCCTATTCAGGTATGTGAGATCATAGTGTTGGGTTGGTTGATTCCCCCACACGCCAAACTCGTTTTAATTCCGAGAAAAGATTGATTGTGTTGTTAAAGTTTGTGGTTGTGGTTGTTGAAGTTGTGGTTTTGTTGTTGAAGTTCCTTGTTGATTTGGGACATGTTTCCGGTTGTGTTTTTGAGTTGAAATCTATTGTATGTTGAGGGGTTTATGATTCTAAGTGTTTGGGGCTGGAACCTTTGAAGTTAAGGTAGTTTAGAGTTGGAAAAATGAAGGAGAAAAGTTGGATTTTCGGGGAAAAGGGTTGGGGCGTCGCGCCAGCCAGCACGCTCCAAAAGGGACTCTGAAGTCCAGCCCTTGGGGCGGCGCGCCTTGCAGGGCTCCCAGCAGACCCCCCTGAAGTCTGAAGGCTGGCGCCCCGCGCCTCTCAGAGCGCCAAGGACACCAATCTTCCCCATTCCTTCCCCACTTTTTCATGCATGTTCCTTGGTAATGTACCTATGTTTTATAGTTGTTTTCAACACTCTAAGGTACATCTAAACATCACGAATTCATCCATAAACATGAGATCATTACCCTCGAATCCATACTCCAATTCGAGGAAAGTTAGGATCAAAGTCAAGTGAAGTTAGAAGTCAAGTTTAGGAGTTAAGAAGCAAGTCAAAACAAGTCTTTAAAGTTTTTCAAGAGTCTTTATTAAACGTTTTAACTTCGTTTTAAGGCTCAAGTTTCAAGTTAAGCCAAGAGTATAGAGTTGAGTTCATTTCTCAAAAGTTATTAGGGAACTATGTATTCCCAAAGAAGTTTCTAAATGTTTTCATATTTGAGCAAAGAAGAGGGAACATTGATTCCAAAAGAGCCTTTGGGCTAAGCTTTGAGCAATTATCTCAAACTAAAGAAAGATGTGTTTAAAACACTTATGAGCTAAAGTATTTTTGGGAGAAGTATTGAGCACCGAGTTGGGGACGCGAGTTCATATTAACTCAACTCTCCATAAGAACCATGTAGCCAAACATGGGATTTAACGGGTCATACTTTTTAGATGATCATGTAAGTTAAGCTAGTGGATCCACTAAGTTAAGTAAGGTCCTCTATCACGGCAAGGTATAGGATGGTCCTTGGGCAATATGAGGTAAAACGTTGTATCATCACTAGGGCTCATAGTGGTGGTTGTCGGTTAAAGAATCTCCCACTAAAGTTATATTACTTTTATATAAGTAAAGTTGAGTTTGTTATGGCTTTAATCATTAACGAACTAAGTTGTTTAAACTGTTTTACAAGCTATATATATTGCATGTGTCTTATTGCTTTATATTGAGTTCGGTTATTCATGAGTCGAGCAGAGCCAAGGTAAGAGTTCCTTTGTATTCCTTTCAAGCTTAAGTTGTTATTTAGCTTTCCAGCTCGCATACTCGTACATTCAATGTACTGATGCCAGTTGTCCTGCATCTTATGACGATGCAGACGCAGGTACCCAGGATCAGCATCCAGCACGCCGTTGATCCAGCTGAGCACTCCAGAGTCAGTGGTGAGCCTCCTTGTTTTCCGGAGGACTCTGTTATTTTGTGTTCTTAGTTTTGTTTTGTTAGGATGTTGCGGGGTCTGTCCCAACATTCATCTCAGTATTTTAGAGGCTTCATAGACAGTCAGTCAGTTAGTATTGAGTCTCTCATCCATGTATATATGTAAATATTATATTTTGAGACACGAGTTGCCTTTTTGGGCCAGATTTTATCAGTTAAGTTGTTTTTATGTCCTTGCATTGCATGGAGTTATTCTGTTGAGTTAGGTTTCCGCTGAGTTAAGAAAGTAAGGCCAAGGGTTCACTTGGGGCCAGTAATGGTCTTCGAGTGCCGGCCACGTCCAGGGTGTAGGCTTGGGGCGTGACAACCATACATTCTTATTTGTTTCCTCTTTCATGTGGAAAACCATCAACAAAGATATCTTTTCTTCTTGTTGTTCTACAAAATTAGATTCTTCTCCACGCACTTGTGGCATCTGTAACATTCAATTTTAGACTTGTCTAATGACTTTGAGTTGTAGCCACCTCGTCCCTTTCCTCTGCCTTGATTGTTATAGTGACATTGCTGATGATTTCCACTATAGCCCCGACCTCTACCTTTGCCTCTGCCTCTACCATTACCTCTGTTGTACCCTTGTCCTCCAGAATGATCATTTGTTGAGGCATTCAATGCCACCTCCTCCTTTTCCTGTTGAGCGAATTTTTGCTCGTGAATTAACAAAGAGCTTTGCAATTCATCAATTGAAAGCAAATCAATATCATGAGATTCTTCAATAGAACGAACAACAAAGTTAAATTTTGGTGCCATGGTCCAAAGAATCTTTTCAACAATTGTAACTTCATTTGACTTGTCGCCGTGGATCCGTATTTTGTAGACGACTGTCATCACCCGTGAAAAATAGTCGCTAACTGACTCTCCAGATTTCATTCGAAGAGTTTCGAACTCCAAACGAAGTGCTTGAAGTTGTTGCCTCTTTGCCCTCGTCGATCCTTGATATTTCGTCTTCATGGATGATGTGAGGCTAAAAATACATATTTTTAATCATTATTTCCTCACATTTATTATTTATATTTGTCCTTTTTGAGCATGAATTTTATGGATTGTACTAAATTGTGTATTTTATTTGTAGGATTAAATTGGTGAAAAAATGAAGAAGTTTGGAGCTAAAACGAATTAAAGATGGAAGGTTGAAGAATGAAATCAAGCAGACAGCTTAATGGAAATAAGTTAATATTATATTAATATAATTTATTTGCAAATAAGGAAAGAAGAACTTACCTGCTGGTCCAAGTGTCAGGCAGCAACGTCAAAAGAAGTTACACGCACAAAATTGGAAGCTACACGCGGAGAAAAAGGAATCCAATTCCTTTTGGTTTTGGTTCCTAATTTAATTTGGACTCAATTATTTTATTTAGGGTTTCCTACATCTATAAATATTGCATAGAAATAATTATTTGGGGGAGGAGGCCAAGAACTAAGATACAAAACACAATATAAATTTTCTTCTAGCTTAGGAACTTGGGAAGAGCCGCCGTGAAGGACGGAGAATTGTGGTTTATTCTTTCTTATCCTTTATTATTTATTTGTATTCGTGATTAATAAAAGATAGTTTAGCTATTGTTCTTAATTTTTAAGGATTAGCACAAGCATATTTATTTTAATAAATTTTGATTGTGTTCTTGAGATAATGAGTAGCTAACTTTCATAACTAGGGTTGTAGGAACCATAAGCGATTAACAAAGTATGAATAATAACTAAGTAATTCTTGAATAGTGTTGAAGCATGCATTGATAATTCTTTTGTCTAGAAGTCTTTTTAACGGTGACCAACGTTAGAACTCGCCTTGTTGCTACTTGCTGGACCAAGGAGGTAATCAATAAGAAAAGAATTATCAACATAGATTTAGTGTGATACTATCTAATAGGCTAGTGTCGATTGGTGCGAAGTAATAGCTAAGCCAAACATCGATTATGATGTCTAATATGAGGTAAAGGTAAGGGTTAGTAAATTATACACACGTAGCCAGACCAAGGTGCGGGGTGAAATTCTCTAGATGCCGGACCAAGGATTTAGAGATACCTAACTTATCACTTTG
>JAJOOE010013542.1:0-33232 GCA_036250405.1 Solanum raphanifolium
AATTATAGAATTCGCGTAAAATTTTGAGAGTTAATCGAATTTGTGATATTTTAAATTTATTTTTTTGTACTATTTAAAAAGGAAAAAATTAAAATATAATGAAAGAGGAGTGTATAAAAGTAGGTGGGCCATATTTGTGATAGGTGGGCCATCTTCAAAAACCAAATATAATAGTAGGTGGGCCATCTTGGTGCCACGTGTCGAAAGAAGGGTGAATTTTATTCACTCTTCTTATATAGTAAAGTAATATAGTAATATATATGATATATGATTTAAATAAAATAAAAGTAGGTGGGCCATGGTGCCACGTGTCGAAAGAAGAGTGAATTTTATTCACTCTTCTTATATAGTAAAATATATGATTTGAATTTGATATATTTTGGTTAAGCCTTTGACCTATATAAAACATCATTTCTACCTTCATCACAAGAACACAATAATTTTACATACACGCCACTCTTCCAAAACTCCATCAACCAAATCACACTTAGCTTGAATTTATTATTGTTGTTGTGTACGTTATATTGTCTCTTCCATGTGAAGTGGAGTATTATGTTCCTGCTCTCTTAGCCAGGGTATCAATATGACATTACACACGAGGAGGAAAAACTGAAAAGCGTACTTATTTATTTTTGGAAAAACTATATATTTAGACATACTTCACTATCATATATATATATATATATTATATACTATTACTATTAGATATACTTTTAAATATTATGTATCTTACCACTAATTAAGAATTTTATATCATATATTGAGAAAAATATACTTAATACATGTATTTTTGCACCAGATACACAAAGAGAGAGGCTACCGAGATAGAAAGGAAGGCGAGCGAGATTCGCATGTATCATACATGTGAATCTCACTCGATACATATATATGTATCCCAAAAACATGTGAATCCACTTGGATACAACGTATCTAGAATAAATTACACCTAATTTTGACCCATGTATCCTCAGATACATATATCTGGACATATCTGAACGTATATGGACGACCAAAAATCTTGTAAGATACGTAATATTGCAAACTAGAGTGCATCTAATTAAGTAATTAGCTCCTAAACTAGTAAAGTTTATATAAGTTCCCTTTTATTTTTTAAATAATAAGAGATGGATTGAGCCTTTGAATTATAGGTTCAATTGAGCCTAATATTTTTTATAATAATAAATATTTATTTGTATATAGAGATATCATAAAATATTAAATTTTGTATTCATAATATCTTAAAAGTACGTTTAAGTTAAATCTATCATGTTTAAATGAAATATTGCCGCTTTATAAGTGATGAAAAGATTTTAATACGTAAAAAATTATATACATAAGTTATATATTCATTGATTCAGTATAAACACTTAGTTTTAAAAACATTTAGCCCCTCAACCAAAATAACTACAACTACTTGACAAATATACAAAATATATATTACTTTGTATAATATGTATATTACATATTATATTTAAAATACTATTTTATTTTAATGAACGGCTAAAAAGTGTAAAAATCTTTTTTGTTACCACAACCCCACCTTGTTAAACATCTCGAGAAGCTTATAATAGGAAAATTTCGGGTCTGTCCAAGTAGCCCATTTTGAAAAATAGTTGGGCTGGAAACTAGCATATCCAGCTGATCGAAAGCCTAAAAATGTGGGAACTAAAGCCCAACACATCACCGAACATAACTCAATTGTTCCTTGAATGTGACTTACTTGAACCTATGATCCATGTTCCTTCATATGCTTGTCAACTACTGCGCCTCAATGCATTTTTGGCACAACAAGCTAGATATGAGGTCGAGTGATATTTCATTCATAACCATAATTCATCTGCTGAGTTTTTATTGTCAAATAAGTATACCATAAGTATTGGTAATTTTTGAGTACTCTAAATATAACCATACCTGAATTCGCATCGTGTAGATTGTCTTGTAGGCTATGAGTGTATTACTTGCTACATCCCCTGGTGCATCATATATAAATGATCCACAAAAAGGGGAAAAAAGAAAAAGAAAGAAGAAGCCCAAATTCAATGGCATGATCTTTGGTTGACTACCTCAACTCCACCTTGTTGGTGAGGTTCGATTCCTCCCATAGTAATTCCCTCCCTCAGCCTCAATTTTCTTTTTAATTTTTTTTTTTTAGAAAGGATGATCGTTAGTTAAAGTACTTCAACTTGGGAATAGAAATTAAATTAAATTATACTTTTTACTCATAATTATTATATATATATCTTGAATATCCTTTTAAAAAATTCTTATTTCGCCACAGTTTTAATGCCGAAGGCAACAATTCTTTTGGTGTTATGTTTTAAATTGTAGTACTATTTGAGTACCTAAAAGAGAATTAACAAACCACCGACTGATTTTGGGTTAGTAAAATTTTTAGGAATTAAGGAGCAGATTACATCCTTTTTCTACCCTTTTTCAATTTATAAAAATTCCTTCAAATTTCTGTCATCCCCATTCATTCGGATACATAACAGTTGATACATTAAACAACTTGTCTGTTGAGATTAAAAAGGAAATTAAAAGTCAGTTCCTCAAATCACGCAAATCAAATCTATGTCAATCTCTCCCAAATCGTAACAACTTCAAACAATTCAAATCTCAAATGTTCTTCTCTCAAATCTCTCCCAAATCGTAACAGATTCAACAGGTCGAAAACAATAGTTATGTGCGGAACATTTAGTATAAATTCAAATCTATGTATCATGTCAAAAAGTTAGTGCAAGATACATTACTATTTATGTATCTTATTTTGTTTGAGAATACTGTATTTTATAAAAGATACATTATACATGTAATTGTTCTCAATAATATTTTTGTGTGTGATACATAACACAATGGTCAGTTGATACAAAAAGATATTGTTATAAAAACATTAGTATTTATGTATTAACAATAATATTTGATAATGTCTATAAATACATAACAATCTAGTTGAATAAGTTTGGATGTATGTATCTGGAAGTAAAAGATAACGAAATTTGTAAGTTTGGGTGTATGAACATGATAAAAAAGTTTCTTGCATTATGGTATAACCTTGACGATCTATGGGCTTAAAATTCTCATCTTCGCGATGTGCATTCTATCACTTTTACTTGTTTATTAAAATAAAAATAGATTTAAAAATTAAAAGATAATTTATTATTTACTTTCTAATTTTTCCTTATAAATAACCAGGGGTGTCAAAAATGAGCTCAAACATAGGTAATCCATCCAACATGTCTTGAATTTTATGGGTTGGACTCAAGATAATTTAAATTGAGTTCAATCTCAATTCGTTCAAGTCATAATCCATTTTTTAAAAAAATCTTCAATTTAATCTCAAATTTCAACTCATTTTAAGACTTTTTGTTTGCATTGATGTAATGTATGTCCGTTTCTATTATTATCTATTTTATATCTTCTACGATCGATATAATATTCATGTGGTTTAATTCCTAAAAGAGAAATCATGAGTGAACAATTTCACTTGCAATCAGTTGGAAACCCCACAAATTTTCAAGTGCGCCTAGTCAACGTCCATTTGTTTCTTTAGTTTTAGAGGCGACCAAATTTATAAGATCTAAAAAGCATCGGCCTAAAAGCTATGCTTTGGTAAAACAATTATTTTTACCAAAAACATTCAATAAAAAAAACAAACTTTCTTCAAGCAGCTGTAATTTCTCTTTTTAAGACATATAATCAAATTATCTTTATGCAATAGCTTTTTGGAATTTAATGTAACGTCTTTACAAGCCTAGATCTAAAATGCGTGACAATTTTTTTATGGATGAAAATTATATCATCATCGATCTTGCAAAGACTTTCATGCAAAATCATCAAAAGCAAACCTACTGTAGAGACAAAATATTTCAGAGAACTTTATCTTATCTCTTACGATAAGAAATCAGAAAGAAAAAAAAAGAACATACTTATCATGATTTGGAAACCACTAAAAAACCACATAGATTTATTTATGTTTAATTTTGGTCCACATAAATAAAAAATTATACATTAATTTAGACATAAAAGCCTTTTTGTGGGATACTTTTAAAGACTTTCAAAAAAATTATCAAACTTTTTATGATGGCAAATGTACACTATACACATTTACGTCTCCTTTTATCATCCATCAAAATCCATCCTCCCAAGCTTGCAATATTTTTCTACTATATATATATAGCAATTGGTCACTATATATATAGTTCCAATATGCGCTAATACAAATCACCATTTCACTTCACCTATTAATATATCCCCATCCGGCCAAGTTTACGTGCGCGTTAATATCAAGAAAGAAGAAAATTAAATGGGGAACGAATTGATGGTTTTTATGATAATGGTGATTGTACAAGTTGCGTATGCCGGAATGGTAATAATATCAAAGTTAGTGATGGATGGTGGCATGAATGCTTTCGTTCAATCAGCTTATAGGCCTATTTTTGCAACTATCTCCATTGCTCCATTTGCTTTCTTCTTAGAGAGGTATGTATATATTCTTCTTCCTACATACCAACTTTTAAAAAATAAAGTATTACATATATATAAGTATTCTTGTCAATCTGTGTGCTTTTGCCATTTAAATTTTTTATTGAGGGTATTTTGGTCATTTGAAAGAATTTAAGCAGTTCAATTGACTTTAGAAAGTAATGTACGCCTGGACGGTAGCTGCTTCATTAATGTTTATGTATGCTTTTGACAATTGTACCCTTTTCACAGGACAATTTTCCGCATCCAAGATATTGCGAACGCGCGACTGTTTATCTTTTAAAAAAAAGAGCTTGTGTTAGAGCAAATAGTACTCTTTTAATTAAATCAATAGGATAATCAATTACTAAAACAAAACATTTTTTTATCCCAGTGCAGAGCAAGATATAAGTAGTAGTAACTCTAATTACTAGATGACCTCAGTTAATATTAAGTTACTAACGATAGACAAATTGATTAGAAATTTCAGGTTTGAGTTTTGAAAATTATAACAATTCCAGCACAAAATATTTGTTTTATTTATCATTGTTTCTTGATTCAGTTTTTTCTTTTTTTAAATCCTTTTATTTTCTCATATTGACAGGAAAACTAGGCCCAAGATGACACGCTCTATACTTTTTCAGATATTTTTGTGTTCTATTTTCGGGTAAGCATTTTCTTTTCTGTTGAAAACCACATATGCTGTCAAACTTTAATTTTGTCCAATAAAATACTAATATATATTTTATAAAAATACTTAACGTATTAAATTAATTTAGAGATCCTATTTCTATATCTGACTTTATTTAACAAAGCAACAATAGTGATTTCTTTATTATGAACTTAAATGTCTAGAAACAAAAATGAGGGAAATAGTGACTTAAAATCTGTTAATATTTGAGAAAGAGTTATAGAGGGTAATTTTACTGTAATAAAAATGATTGATGTAAATGTCATTATAAATATAACATGAAAAATCAGTTTCAAAGAGAACTTGATTATTATAATAAAATGCTACTCTATTGTAAATACTAGTGACTGTTATAAATGTCGGACATAGTATCATCAATTCTAACCTTTTGTGTTTCTTATCGTGATATATACAGGATAACAGCGAATCAAAATATATATTTCATTGGGCTAAAGAATTCAACTCCAACAATTGTCTCCGCCATTGATAATCTAATCCCAGCTTTCACCTTTATCATAGCTGTACCCTTGGGGTAATTAATTGTATTTTCTACAAATATTCAAAAGTTAAAATATTAAATTGAAACATGATAATTAATGGCTGTAAATTAATAATTTTAATTTTGTGGGTGCAGGATTGAAAAATTGGGATTAAGAAGTATAGCAGGACAAACTAAGTTTTGGGGTACAATAATATGTGTTGGAGGTGCAATGTTATTGTCATTATATCATGGAAAAGTTGTTATTGGTCAATTAGGATTTCACTGGAAATACGCAGAAAATACAAGCAAAGATGTCAATTCTGCCAATTCCAATTTCTTTTTAGGACCTTTTCTACTTATACTCTCCAGTCTCACTTATGCCATTTGGTTAATTATTCAGGTAATTTTACTATTTACTCCCTTCTCTAACTAACACACACATACTATTGTTTTCTGTTACTAAAATTTCTTCCATGCTTATTCAATATTTTCCTAAAATATGTTTACACTAATTACAGTAAAAATACATAGTAATAAATAAATTCTGATTAAGGCATAGGTATGTGTATGCACTACATATATCGATCTTGCATTTATTGATTTAGTGCAAATAATTTTTTACCGATATTTTTGTTTTTTTGGATTAATTAGGCAAGGGTAAACGAGAAGTATGCAGCACCATATACAAGCACAACGTTGATGTGCCTAATGGCAAGTGTGGAGTGTGTTATCATTGGCTTTTGTGTCGTTCCAAAACTCTCTGAATGGACATTAAATCCCATTAGAGCTGTCTCAGTTGTTTATAATGTACTATTTTTCATATGCTTTTTAAATATTTATTAAAAAAGATAACCAAAAAGTATATATTTTTCATATGCGAGTATTAATTTGCTCATGATGATGAGGTTTATTTGATGTTGATTACAGGGAGCTATGGCTACGTCATTTACATATTTCCTGAGCTCGTGGTGCATTGACAAAAAAGGTCCTTTATACGTTTCGATGTTCAATCCGTTGTTCTTAGTTATTTCTGCATTTCTCAGTTGGATATTGCTTCGTGAGAAATTATACCTTGGCGTGTAAGTATATATTTAGCCTAACACTTGATTCTTTTCTCATTGTAATCTAATTATAATTCTTAGTAAAATATTCATTCATTTTTTTTAAATATATCAGAGTTGTAGGGTCAATCATCGTAGTGGCTGGGATGTACGGCTTTTTGTGGGGTAAAAGGATGGAGACAAATGCAGAGGATATTGATGTACTAGAATTAACAAAAGAGAAGAAGCAATCCACTAAATTACAAGCTGATTTGGAATTGCAATTACCTCAAAATCACAAGGATAATAATAATAATAATATGAAGCAGATCATACAATCCAAAACTGCACTATGATCGATGGTGCAGTAAAAATAAATTGGGATACCACTTGACATAAGGTTATTTATGTCATTTTTTCTATTGAAGCTTTTGTTTTTAATAAAATAAATTCTAGATTTAGAATATGAAAATATATTACTCTTAATTATTAAATATAATAAGTTGTTCATATATTTGCGTAAATATAAGCACTCAAATAAATTGCCGATTGATTTCATGTAGCAAATATAAGTTGTTCATATATTCTAGATGATGGAATTGTGACTATACAAAATATTAATTATTTTTGTGTGTGCATATATACTAATGTTATTATGCTACAGTCATTATTTCATTTCTATCGAATAAATCTTTCTACGCAAAACTAATGGTTCACGTTTAAAAAATTCATTATCTAAATCCGCTTGGTTACAGAGAAAATGTTTGATTACATGCAATCAATAGACCATTTTCATCTTTGAGTGCTTATGTTTTTGCAAACATATCAGTAACTTATATCTAATAATAATAACGTAACGTACTCCCAATAATTCTAAATATTTCTTTTGTCCAATTTATCCAACACTTAGTATATTTTTTTTCAAAAAAAGCTAAAATGCTTAACATCATTCCACTAATAATACTCCTATTTTATATGAATCGTAATTTTATTTTATTTTATAATGTCCAAGGATTACCATCACTTTATGTTATCTAAATTTTTTTTTATCACATATTACAAATGAAATTTACTAATTCAATTACGAAACATATCATTTAATCATGCAATTTAATTAGTGGAACTTAAATAACGTCAGGATTTAAGTTCTATTACTTTAAGGGGTCGTTTGGTTTGAATATGAGTTATGATGGGATAAGTTATGTTGGGATAAGTTATGTTGGGATTAGTTATGATGGGATAAGTTATCCTGGGATTATTTCTTATTGAGTGTTTGGTTTGTTATATTCAAAAGGGAAAAGGGTCAAAAATGCCCTTAAACTATGTGAAAGGAACAAAAATGCCCTCCATTTATAGTTTAGCTCAAAAATGCCCTTACCGTCAATACTTTGGTCCAGAAATGCCCCTATAGTTACAAAATGGGTCAAAAATGCCCTTTTCCGAATAAATATATATTTTTTCTTTTTAAACATATCTTCTTCCTAATTAAAATATTATTAAAGAACACTATTCTTGTTTTCTTTCTTCTAAAATCACTTTAACAAATAAAAAAGTCGGAAATATTTTTTTTCTTCTTAATCTCATTTTATCAATTAAAGTAGAATAACTTCATGTACCCTTTGGACATATAATATATGTCATATATAAGATTATAGTATATCCATCATTAATTTATATTTATATAACGATAAAAAATAAGAAATATTTTCATTTTTTATTTTTTTCTGAATTGAAGTAGGATAAACATTTGCTATTTTTTTTTAAAAAACATTATTAGAAAAAGAATGTGTTAAAAAATATATATATTTATTTGAAAAATGAGCATTTTTGACCCATTAAATAACAATAAGGCCATTTTTTATCCAAAATATTAACGACAAGGGTATTTTTGGACCAAACTACAAACGGATGGCATTTTTGTTCCTTTCATATAGTTTAAGGGCATTTTTGAACCAAAGTATTAACGGTAAGGGCATTTTTGAGCCAAACTATAAACGGAGGGCATTTTTATTCCTTTCACATAGTTTAAGGGCATTTTTGACCCTTTTCCCTTTAAATTAAGTTGGGATTGGCGATGAAAAAAAAGAAGAAGAAAAGAAGACGGTTAAAAAAATAGTAGAATTTCAATTTTTTTTTTAATTTCTCGGGATTCAAATAGCCTCACACACCGCCAAATTCGCCCGAGTCACGAGTTTGAAACTCAGAAAAACTGAGTTACCATATATTTCTAAGCCCACTAAATATATAAATGGAGAACCCTATTCACTATAAACTCCTTGTAGCAGAGTGTGGTTTTTCCGTTTAGGGCAGAGAAGCCTCGTCACCGCTCACGTTACAACTCCTCTCATCGCCGGAACCGTTTCAACTCTTCATCACTGGCGCTGCATCTTCTTTAACAAGGTATGTGTATGTGTTTGTGAATGTTCAATTTATATATCAGTTTAGTGCGTATGTATGTGTGGATGAACACATTACTTTTTCCTTCGTATATAACGGTAGCCGGAGACTTATATGTTTAAGTTGACTTCAAATCTTAATATCGACTTAAATATACAGATTGAATGCTTCATAATCTGCTGATCTTTTTTTTGGTTGTTTTGAGTTATTGCCATCTATGGACAAAACCCTAACATATTCGTTGTATATGTGAAATAGGTGCAATCAAAACAGTATAAGTAACAAGGTGATCATCACTGTGGTGAATAACTGTTTTGTGTTTTAAAAACAAAATAAATTGGTGTATGGTGTGATTTGGATAGATTGTGATTTGATTGGTAGAATGAGGGCTTCCGTGGACAGATCAGTGAGGCGAGGTAGAAAAAGGCGTCAAAACTATGTTCAGAATGATCAGGTGGATCCGAATGGGAAGAAACAGGCTACAGTGTTAAGGCCTAAGGCATTTTTGGGAACATATGTTAGGAAGGAGTTTAAGGGCTGTGGGAAATATATGGGGAAGATCATATCTTATGATACTGGTTTGTATAAGATTGTTTATGAGGATGGAGATTTTGAAGATATGGATAGCAGTGAAGTGAGGGTGGTTTCGTTTGAAGATGATGAGTTGAATGGTCAATGGTTGAAAAGAAAGAAGAAGCTAGACAAATTAGTTGCTAGGATGGAGGCAACGAGTACTAAGTCTTGTGTTGAGAATCCAGCTGAGCCAGTTAATGGTGTAATTGATAAGTTTGAGCCAAAAGATCGGGGCATAGGTTGTTCAGATAAACTTGAGGTCAACCACCAAGGACGTGATTCTGATTTGGTGAGTGATTTGTCTGAATATTATATGGAGCAGGATTTGAGTTCGGGGGTAGAAGTGTCTCTAATTCCTGCACCTCAACTGCCTCCTTCATCTGACAGTATTGGTATTCCAGAGGAGTATGTATCATACCTCTTGTCTGTCTATAGTTTTTTACGGTCATTTAGTATCAGATTGTTTTTATATCCATTTGGACTTGAAGATTTTGTCGGAGCACTCAACTGCTCTGCTCCAAACACATTGTTCGACTCTGTTCATGTTGCCCTTATGTGTGCTTTGAGGCGCCACCTCAACAAGCTGTCGTCTGATGATTCTGTGCTTGCATCAAAGTGCCTAAGGTAAGCATATCTAATTATTTCATGAAGGAGTTTTTCATCATGTGGTTGATTGTTTAAATGAAATTTTTGATTGTTGAATACTTCTAATGAAATTCTGTTTTCATACTTATTTCCTTGAGTGCTGCCACCAGTCTTCCACAAAAATATATGAAACCAGAAGAATGTCTAGAGATCTGCTTGCAGAAAGAAACTAAAAGCTAGATAGTTAGACAGGGTTATCAAATTGATAAGCCCAATTTACCTATTGCATTTATGACACTATACAGTTTCATTTCTACTTGGTCTGCTGTCTGCCTGCACTTGCACAGGGTTGTTCTGCCGCTGATACCTACCTAAAGATATTGGAATGCCATGATTTTCTGATAGCCCTTTGGCTAAAAGCCAATCTACTCTAGATTGTGAATGAATAATTTCCACAATTCCACTACAATCATGCAACTTTATTAGCAGAAGCCAATTGCCTTTTGGTAATGACATGATATTTCAACTGTCCTATGTTATTCTTATTGATTTACATTGCTCATATATCTTTCTATGGATGAGCAAAAGTCGGGGAACTTCCCTTTGCATTGCATATTTATGCCTATTATTCTTAGATTATTTCATATCAGGTGCATTGTTGAACACCGACCGATGAAAAGTCTGAATTAACTTATGCTGCTTGTTGATAGGGGTATTGATTGGGGCTTGCTTGATACAATGACTTGGCCAGTGTTTTTAGTTCATTATTTAACAGTAATGGGATACATAGAACAACCTGGTTGGAAAGGTTTTTATCCCCATACTTTGCAGAGGGAATATTACTTGTTATCTGCTGGAAGGAAGATCATGGTTTTGCAGATTTTGTGTGATGATGTTCTAGAATCTGAAGAAATAAGAACAGAAATCAACACGCGTGAAGAATCAAAGTTAGCTATTGAGTCAGATATACTTACAGATGTTGCTTGTGTCAGTGCACCAAGAATAGTGCATCCTAGATATGCTAAAACTTCTGCCTGTAAGGAACAAGAAGCAACCGAGCTCTGTAAAGAAAATCATGAAAGAAAGCAGGGTTGTAGTACCGATAGTTTAGGACCCAAGGTTAGTAACCAAGATTATGTCTCTGGTGTAGTTCAAAACAGTAACAGTGATGAGTGCTGTCTCTGCGCTATGGAGGGGACTTTGCTTTGCTGTGATGGGTGTCCATCGTCTTACCATGCAAGGTGCATTGGAGTTAGCAAGACACATATACCAGAAGGGGAATGGTATTGTCCTGAATGTACAATCAACAAAATTGAACCAAAAACTACGAGGGGAACAACTCTGAAAGGAGCAGAGCTTTTTGGTGTTGATTCGTATGGACAGATCTTCATGGGTACTTGCAGTCATTTGCTTGTGTATGTCTCTATAACTTCTTTTCGGATAAACTCTGTTCAGTTTCCTTATTTGGCTGTTGGATGATCTTCTATTTGGAGATATAGAATGCACTTAATCCTTTGTAGTTTAGGCTGCAATCAGCTTTAGCCCTGTCTCTTTCTGAAACACATTCTGATCTTTGGTTGTAGGTTGAAGGCCTTGGCTGGTGCAGACTCTATTTTCAGATACTACAACGAGAAGGGCATTCCCAGAGTCCTGCTAGCACTTAATGCAAATGCGCAGCACAGTACTTTATATCTGGAGATATGCAAAGGAATAATGCAATACTGGAAAATTCCTGGCAATGTCTTTTTCCCTGATGGTGAACTGTCTGAAATTGGTTCCGACAGACCAAATGGAACAAAATGTACTAGTTTCTCTACATTGTCACTTAGTTCATTGATCAAGGGAAGTGCTGAACAAGTTGGAGTGGAATATATTGCACCTGGTGGTTGCTTTTACATGGGGTCATCCTTTAAACCTCAACAATACATAAATAGTTATCTGCATGGAGATTTTGCTGCATCTGCTGCTGCAAATCTAGCTGAACTTTCTCCCGGAGAAAACCAAGGTACTGAGAGTCATGCTTCAGACAATAGGCAGAAACTTTCTGCCAATGCTTTACTTCAAGCAAAAGCTTTCTCATCAGCAACAACACACTTTTTTTGGCCGAATACTGAAAAGAAGGTTGTGGAAGTACCAAGGGAAAGATGTAGTTGGTGTCTTAATTGTAAGGCTGCTGTGACTAGTAAGAAAGGATGCTTGTTAAATGCTGCAACATCAAATGCCATTAAGGGGGCAGTGAAGATACTTGCTGATCTTCGTTCTGCAAGTGTTGGGGAGGGAAATCTACGTGGTATTGCTACATATATTATATTGATGGAGGAGGGCTTATGTGGTCTGACAGTTGGTCCTTTTTTAAGTACAGCTTTTAGAAAAAAATGGCGTAAACAGGCAGAAGAAGTTACTAGTTGCACTGTGATAAAGTCTCTTCTGCTTCAAGTAAGTTATTGAGGAAATTTTATTTTGTTGATTTTGTTAGCACTTTGTGTAAGTCTGTCACAACATGCTTTCTTCATCAATTTCAGTTTCTTGGTTGACTAGATGAAAACTAGGTTTGTTTCGAGGAAGGATGTGAACACCAAAGAAGGAAAAGTTGGTTAGTTCTTTTAGGGGTCAGAACTTGATGTGACCACAAATAAGGAAAAGTTGGTTTAGTTCTCTTAGGGGTCAGAACTTATAATTTCACATAATTTATTTTGTTATAAATGGTAGAGCTGTATACCTATCTAGTTTTATTCCTTCTACTTCCAAGAAAACAAGGGTAATATCAGTTATCCCCTCTTCTTACCTCCTCTCCTCTTGCCTCTCTTTTATCACCTAATCCAAACATTATTCCTTTACTGGACTATAAACTAACCAGTATTAGACATTGTAGTGGTTTTTAAGATAAACAGCATTAGCATTCATTGTAAACAATTTACATTTAATAATACAAGAAAATCTAATAAATTAATGTTATTGCTCAAGGAAGCGACTTGTTTAGTCTATGTTTTATATTATTAAGACAAATGTTGTTGCTTTTAAATAATGAGAGAATCACATGGGAACTAAATGGAGGAAAAGTTACCATCAGGCATCAGCACTGAACAACTTCTAAAAAAATCTGTTGCAGGACGAAGTTCAGAGGTGCATCCACACTATTTGCACATGAAGCTTTTGCCCTCAACTTTGTGCTTGTTCATTGAGGATTTTTTTTTTTACCGCAAGTGCAGTAGTGACATGAGCCTTGTGCATTGATTACAGTAGCGGCTCATCAAACTAAATTTCAATAATGAATCTGGCATAATACTACATTGCAAAATCTAAATTTTCTTAAGTTGCACTCTTGATTTGATATTTTACGAATTTATGTGCTAAGAACTGAATACTTGTTATTTATAAACTGGTAGCTTTGCATATAAATAAGAAGCCTTATCCCAGTTTTAAACTTTTTCTATGAGTCCCCAACTGTTGATTTTCCAAAGTGCTATTGGATCCTATTGTATATTATAGCTATTATTTACATATGATATTACCTATACAAAGTATGTTCTTCATGCTCAAGAACATAGTGTATGCACTGCAGTTTGAGGAGAATATCCGGTTTGTTGCTTTTTCTGGGGACTGGTTTAAGCTTGTTGATTGTGGGACATCTGAATCTTCCATCACTCATTCAACTGCTGGTGTTGTGGAATCATCTCATAAGCATAAATCACGGAGGCGAGGTAGAAAACCATCGTTAATGGTTAAAGTAATGGCTGATGATTGCAAAAATAAACTGAAGGACTTCACTTGGTGGAGAGGAGGCATACTCTCAAAGCTTCTCCTCCAGAAAGCAACTCTACCTCGATCAATGTTGAAGAAAGCAGCGCGTCATGGTACCTTGTGTACCCAATGAAATTATTTTTGTCCTTCATAGAAGATTGAATATTTTTTGTTTTCATAAATTCAGTGAAATACAAATTTTGGAGTGGGGAAGAATCCACTAACAACTTTTACTCAAGCAGGTGGTCTGAGAAAGATACCTGGTATTTATGATGCTGAAGGGTCCAAGACTGCCAAAATAAGCAGGCAGCTTGCTTGGCGAGCTGCAGTTGATGTGTGTAAGACAATATCACAACTTGCACTTCAGGTGATTTTTGACATTGCAATAGATGATTTAATTCCTTTCTTTCTGCAGAAAAGTCTGAGTCAGGCTATGTATTCTGATAATGTTTGGTCATGTAACAGGTCAGGTACCTAGATATGCATGTGAGATGGAGTGATCTTGTTAGTCCTGAACAGAGCCTCCTGGATGGAAAAGGTCCCGAGTCAGAAGCATCTTCCTTTAGAAATTCTTCCATATGCCATAAAAGAATAGTTGAAAATGAGGTTAGATATAGTGTTGCTTTTGGAAATCAGAAACATCTCCCATCTCGTGTCAAGAAGAGTATAATAGAAGTAGAGCAAAGTCAGGAGGAGGGAAAGGAAAAATATTGGTTTTCTGAGTCGCGGATTCCTTTGTATTTAATAAAAAATTATGAAGAAAACTTGGAAAAAGATTTCCCCTCAGCCAACAAGTTTGCTGATGCACTTCCCAAGTTGCAGAAAAGGTGCTTGGTGGCTTCTTGTAAAGATATATACTCTTATCTTGCGCAGAAGAGAGATGGCAATGCTAAATATTGTTGTGCTTCATGTGAAATGGATGTGTTACTTAGGTATCCATTTAATGTTTATTTCAAATTTCCTTTCAGCTCTTTTATACAATCCTTTATTGATGTGATCTCTCTTTTCCAGAAATGTAGTCAAGTGCAATACATGCCAAGGTACCAATTGATTAGCTACTTAATGTATTATTATTTTTGGCTTGCACGTCAGTCAGTGTATCAGCAATTGATCTATTAAACTTCTGAGAATTTTTCTTGTAGGTCTATGTCACAAGCAATGTACCATTAGTTCAACAGTTATTGCTAATGAGGAGACTGAGTTTATGACCTCCTGCAAACAGTGTTATCAGAATACAGCTTTAACACAAGCTGAAAGTAGTCATGAATCTCCTACTAGTCCTTTACTGATGCAAGGAAAAGACATTCCAATTCCCGTGTCAGCCAGAAAAGGAGGAAAAGTTGGTTGTTCTAGCAATCCATCTGCATCCACTGCGACTCTAAAGCATTCTTCTAAGGTGAAGCATGCTAGTTCAAATTTGGCGACACGATGGAAGCACCACTGGGGCATTATTTGGAGAAAGAATAATGAGGATACTGGTGATTTTAGATTTAAACACATTCTTCTGAGGGGAAATCCAGATTGTGGTTCAGTAAGACCTAGTTGCCGCCTTTGCTGTAAGCCATATGATCCTTATCTAATGTACATCCATTGTGAAACATGCACATGTAAGTTTTTTCTATGCAGGAATCTTGTATGTTTGTCTTGAGTTTGTTGGTTACCTTTCTTTGGGTTGACAATTAATCTTGTGAGTCACAGATTGGTACCACGCTGAAGCTGTTGAACTTGAGGAGTCAAAGATTGTTGAAGTGGTGGGGTTCAAATGTTGCAAGTGTCGTAGGATTAAAATGCCCATCTGTCCTTACTTAGATCCAACAAACAAAAGACAAGTAGTGGAAAAGAGGATGTGCGCAAGGGCTTCAAAGATGGATAGACAAGGAATTGATTCTGGGTTCATTTCAGAGCTACAGAAAGATGAGAATATGGCCACTCCAGCTTTAGAGGATAATAAGCCTCTTTCTGCTGTTGAAGAACTTACTGAGCACTTTCCAGTGGGTGATTGTGAACGGAATGTGGAAACAATGTCTGTGCCAGGTCAAAGAGAACAGTCAGTCAGAAGTCATATAGAGAATGAGACTGATTTGAAATCTTCTGAGTTATCCACTCCTCTTGGAGGAGGAAACATAGTGTTCCCTAAAGATGAAATGCCAACTCATGTTGAACCGGGTGCTAAGCAGCCAGTAAGAAGACATGTAAGACTTGAGAAGGATTCAGATACCCCTTTTGCAAGCGATCCCTTGAATGTTCTGAGGAATACTTCAAGGGAGAGTTCTGAGGAATATGGTCATGGATGCAAGTATATGGTGTTTGAGCCTCAGACCTGTTTTTCTTTCAATGAATTACTTGCATCGGATGATCTTGGCCCATTGGATGGAGTTGACTCGTCTGCCACTTTAAACAAGGATGTTGAAATATCATCAAGGTTTCTACCCAATAAAAATGCTGATACGTCTTATGTCGAGCCTGCAGTTAGTACAATACCTACTGCTGCTTTTGCAGTACCATGTAAGATGTGTTCACGTAAAGAACCATGCCCTGATCTTTGTTGTGAAACATGTGAAATATGGATCCACCGTCATTGTTCACCTTGGAATGACGAGGAGTCTGGGGAAGATGATTGGAAATGCGGCAACTGTAGGGAATGGAGATGATTGATGCTTAATCACTATGTAAGGTGGTGCATCTTGGGCATACACAATGGCTGATTGAAGGGGCTTACCATTGCTACTTTTCATCACAATTGGAGAATGAAACAAAATGAGAAAGCCCCTCGTGATGTCTGCCAAGTAAATTAGTCAGCTGCAACTTTTAATCAAGTTCCATCATTTGGTATCACTGTTTTTGTCATAAAAAAGGTATAATTTCCCCATGATACAGGAGTAATTGGGTTGATTCAGAAAGACTTCACCATGCACAGATTCTTCGAGAAAAGATTATTAGGAGGCTGTGGTAATTCGCTCCAGCCTTGATGGATAAGCAACCTTTCTCATTGGTGCTTATCTGATATTTTTTACTGTAAAAAGAGGCCCTTCAGTTACCAATTCTTTTCGTTATCATTGAATGATCTAAACGTTTAAATAGAAAGAAGACATTATGATGGATATGATATATTTACCAGTTCATATAATGGTTGTTGACCGGCATTTTCATCCGCTAGCCTTAATAGCTCAAGACAAGCAATAACGAAATGAAAAATAATCCTATGCTGCTGAATTAACAAGCAGTCCGACAGGACAAGTTCAATTTAGATTATTGAGTGTTTATCATGTGAAACGCTTTTAACACATCTTCAAGACAACAATGGGCAAGAAATTCAATCAACGCTCTTTCTTTTTCCTAAGTATAATTGTAGGAAACTAAAATACATAGGGGCAAACCAATGTGTAAAGCCTGACTAAAGGCAAATATAAAATTTAAAGGAGAAGAAAGAAAAGAATTCACATCTAAAGACTACAGACCTCACAAAAGCACAAGATATATGTGCAAAAGAATCTCAAAACTCCGATTTAACGTCCCAGAAATCCAATGATATGCTATGCCGATCAGAAGTCTCACCCTCTCTTCCGCCAGCCCTGGCATCCCATTTCTCAATGTCCATCTTGCCTTTGGGACTTGTGGGTGTGCAATATAAACAAATTTTACAGCCGTCGTTTGTGGACAAAGTCCACCACAAATTGAAAACCACTTAAAGCAAACCAGCAAGCAGCGCCCCAGGGTCTGATACTGGTGGAGGTGGAGAGGTTGGCTGAGGAACTGGTGGTGCAGCAGCCGTGGGAGCAGTAGGGATAATAATCAATTGTTCCTTAATGAACTCCTTCAACCTACATAGTAAGAAGAAAGTTTGAAAGTTAATAATAAGTTGGTTATGAACACCAAAAAGTCACATTACAAATGCACATTTTGGTCGTACTCGAGTGTCAGAGTAGGATCTCCAGAAGCAACTGTCATACGCAGTTGAGTTCTATCAGCTGGATCTGTTTCTATTCTTACCTGTATACAGCCATAGAAGTTAGATAATAATAACCATATGATACATTATACCACTGACATCCTATGTAAGGTACAACAATTACCACCTCCAACAGAAGGAAACGACAACTTTTGACTACAGGCTAATGTAAAAGTTTGTGAACAGCTCTAACCAGTCACAGTTACCATATCATACAAATACAAGTCATACAATATCCAATTGAATCACTTTCAGATTAAGGACATTTCACAGAACATTAATGCCCAGAAACCACAACCCTTAGCTTACCAAACACAACATGGCACGTGTACTGTCAGAGTAGAAAGTTGTGCTAGCAACCAAATTATTTGCATTTGGATCCTGAATAAGAAATCAGAAGGGCAATTTAAGAAATAAATTCACATGGACTGAGCCAAACTAGAGGAATGATAAAAGATCAAAAACTTACAAGCCCTGGACAAACCATCAGGCGTAAACTGTTGAGCAGGTTTGTCATTTCCAGAAGTGACATTGGTCTTACACCTCTAACCTGGTCATATTAGCCAAATAAAGGGATGGTGATTGGGATTACAATAGAAACTACATACACAAAGAAAGAGAGAAGTTCAGGATTTTACTAGTAACGTTCTTATTCTAGTACATCCAGATTACAGAAAGATATGTATATTCTACTAGTCAAGCAAGAACTAAAAAAAGACATACCACTTCTTGGAGCTTCAGTGGCGGCCCAGATAGTGATCTCCACTGCGGGAAAAACTCTTCGGCAGATATTGTAATAGGCTGAAGAAACTTATTCAAGATGGCAGGGAGTCGAAGTTTAACATTGACCTGTAAATGCAAAACTACGTCAATACACATATAACTATAAGAACTGTGGATTGATGATCAGATAATAAATGTCTCATACCAACTGCACCCCAAAATTATATGAGAAGTCAAGAACCGCCACATCCCTACTTGGACGGAGGTTGACTACTTCAAGAGGACATTGAACCTGCAGGAGTTCATTTCACTAGGTAATCAAAAGGTGAAAAATGACTTACAAGAACAAAGTGCAGGAAGTCCAATCCTAATAGAAGCACAACAATAATCTAACCTGTGCACGAGGAGGAATTGTCTCGGGTACTAATGACAGTTCTATTCTCAGATGAGATGGGGGCAATATCAGAGCCTGAACTGAAACAAGCGGAGCCGTATTCTTGTTTCCCAAGAAGAGGATCAGTCGTCCATGATGTGCTCGCCACTCTGCTTTTGTGCCAATCTGGAATTGCATAAACAAACTAAGCTAAGAGCTGAAAAGCCCATCAGTGATAGTACCAAAAAAATGACAGAGCAAGTACCTGAATATAAGGATCCTCATACAGTATACCACTGTCTTTGAGGACCAAGGCTTGAAACCTTTCTGCAATATTTCCTATTGGCTACAACCATGAATCATAAAACAAGATGCTCAGAAGCATGAACTTAGAGGTGACAAGGGAAACTGAAGCAAAATTATAAATGTGGCAAACAAGCTCTCTGAATTTGGAATGTGGATCATGTCAGTCTTAGACTAAAATCAGTTAAAAGAACTTCCACTGGCCAGAGCCATATATTTGTGGTCATGGCAAGAATGCCCCTATTACTAGCCAAATACTATTTGGATCTTATTTTGAATTTAGTTAAATTACCGTGGGAACCACAGACAGAAGGAGAGGGCAGCATCTTTCTTTCACATAATTAGAAGTCATCACATGAAAGCCAGAAGGTAAAGCAAAATTACCAAAATTGGATGGAAGCAGTACCTGGACTGTTGCAGTCTGTTCTTCAATAGGTGCAAGTGCTAGCGCATCCTCTGCATTTGGAGCAATGCCGACACCGGAACTCAAGTTATGGGCAGGTTGAGGACCTTCAATAGCCAATGGACCTAAAAGATCTCCCAGGACATCAGGTGAAGGTACTGAAGGAGGTTGAGGATCCACAACAGTCAAAGTTCCATCTGGCTCAGTCTCTCCTTGATCTGCTAAGTTACGATCCTGACCATGTAGTAAATGTTAATTACGGTCTTATACTCACCGTTAAACAATTAAATCCACACTTCAGCATAATGGTGCAAGAAACATCTTACCGTGTTGGCCATGCTTGGAACCTTCACTAAACCAAGGTGACTGACTGGCGGAGTACCATTAGCAGAGGGTTGATCTGTTACCGCTAGAGCATTAGAGGTCTGCTGCTGTGTACGCAGCCTGATTGCGCTTTGTTCAGCAGTATCGGCCTCAGTATCTTCAGCCTTTTTAATTAATGAGGACTACATCCAAAGAGAATTTGTGGCTAAAATCAATGATAACTAAAAAAGGAAAAGAATAAAAACAATATATTGTACTCTTGTGAGGGAATAATAATGTAGCTGAAGGCCATCCCTCAAACCAAAAAGGTCAATTATGCAAACACAGTGTAGATAATAATTAATCAAAAGTAAAGTTGGTTTCATACCTGTCGCTCAGGGAACTTAGGCATTTCAGCTAAGACATCCATTAAAGCTGCCCCTTTCTTACTCAACTCTAAGTATTCCACAGCTCGTTGCTGTATTTCAGCATCGATGCAACTCTCATATCTAGGATATTTGTGCAATTTTATCCATTAGCTGAATATATTTGGATATATTGGCACACTGAATAACATAAAGGATGCACAAATTACATCACTCTTAAAACTTACTTTCTGAATATTGCCAATATCTGATTCTGTAGCTCCGGATCTGGTGGTTGTGTGTGCATCAAAATTTTTGCATATGTCGAAAGAAGAATAGGAATTGTTGAAGTCCTGAACAATATCACTGGTGTAAGATAACAGAAAAATGATGGCCAACTGAGATCAAATGTTAAAATGCCCTTACGAAACAGTAGGAAGCTTCTCATGAATGAGGCTGAAGATTTCCTTCGGACTACATCCTGGCCTTCTGGCAAGAAGATGGCTGTATTCTCCAAGGATATATGAACTTACCTGTTCCATCATACAACACCCAAATTAAATATTCCATTAGCTTCGCAATAATGTTTTGTTTCCATCATTGACATGAGGTAGGACCCGCACACATCAAGATTTAGAGTAGAAACATGTGGAAAAGAAATTTTGCTCATTGGGAGTTCATGTTTGCACTATTGCAATTAGTCTGTAAAACTTGAAAAGAAACTAAACACTAGGCAAAACTCTATTGACACATTTTTTTGTTTGTTAAAACTACATGACAGGGTTAGATATTGTAGCCAACAATGAACTACAAGGCAACCCATGTTAGTTAGAGGAGGCCATGCAAACCTTTTTTTTAGGTGTTATATGCTTGAGCTGCAATCTTGAACAAGAAGAGGCCCATGCAGTGTTATTAAAAACCATCGCCTTGTCGTTTTAAGGCAAGTGTGCAAAGTGAGGTTATAGCTTCATGGATTAAGTCATGCGCTTCAAAGAAGTGTGCACTTCAAACAATGGCACGCAAAGTGAACCCTACTACGGTTCTATGAACTCTCAACTTCAATGAGTTGGATTAATACCGGCATTATTGTACATTGAATAGAAATTAATTATTTTAATTGCAACTTGATAATTTTTTTTTTTTTTTTTTTTTTGATGACGAGGGAAACCCGCAGCCGCTACCTTTTGGGTGCGCACAGGGTAAAACCCCCGCTCCTATGCAATAGCTCGCAAACTACCTAGGAGAGGTAACCCGCACTAGGCAAGCCCGGTGCGACGAGCTCGACCCAGAAGGCAAACCCCTTGCTTTCGCTGGCAAGGGGTTTCGAACTTCAAACCTCCAACATGGAAGTCCCAAGCCCAAACCACTGGGCCACCCCGAAGGGTATTGCAACTTGATAATTATATCATTATAGTACTAAATTTATATATGTTTGGTTCTTTTAGATGTTGTAACAAAAAAGAATTGTGTTTCACATATCGCTTTTCACTTCAAGCCCAAGCCCCTTGACCTGGTCACTATTTGCACTTTTCCCTATTAAAAGCATTGGGCGCATTTAAAAGAGAGACATGCAAAACCGTAGCTAAAATTGATAAGGACATGGCTTAACTTTTGAATCTTCAAGAGAAAACTATTCCTGGTATAGGGTATGCACTAGATCAAGGTGAAGATCATAGAGAAGAAGTTGTTTACTTGTTTCCAGTGGTGTATTGACATCTTACGGACATCTCAAGTCAACCTCTCTCTAAATTTTGTGGGAAGGGACACGTTCAGCTACTCTTCCACCTGGGAATCAACTATCTAAGACTTGGTTTTCACAACTAAGCATGTGCCTTCAGGTGATCGGAGCAACCTCTAGTATTTTATATGTCAATTGCCAATATTCAGATGTTCCGAGCACTCATGAGTTCAAATAGGTAAAACAAAATGCAATCAAGCCTATGCAAACACAAACCCCTACATTAGATTAACCCCTTCAAACAGTTTACTCCAGTAGTTAGATTTCAACAATTTGAATTCCTGTCATAGTAGACACTGCACTGCAGTCTTAGTATCATGTGTTCTTACAGCTCATGCAAGTGTTCAGCGTATCAAATTACGGGGTTAGCCATTCCTATTTGCAGCTAGCAATGTATTGCATCACAATTACGCAGCCAAAATATCACAATTATGCAACAACAACATCCACAGGGTTTATAATTTATTATTTTGAGAAAGTAACATTTGTTGTATAATATTAACTACAGCATATAATGTTTAGCTGTCCATAATTACAGAAGAAGAATATTGAAAGATGTTCTAATCTATTAACAACTTACAGAGAACATTAACAAAAGATTCTGACTTCCATATATTCATGTTTACACCAAAAATAGTAAAGGACTAAGCAATATCCTCAGCTTCTGGATGGTTTATAATTATTCATTAACATTAAGAGGGTAAAGTGTTATTGCAAAAGAACGCACCTTGACCATTGTTTCATGAATGGCAGGCTTATCAAGATATTCTCTGGATTTCAAAGCTGCATAAGGCTGAGGAAAGAAGTTTGAAAATAAGACACAGAGAAGACTGACCTCCACCTATATAGAAGCTAAGACCACACTGCACCAATGGAAGGACAACTATAGTTACCTGAAGATCTTCATTGTTTGTAACAAACTGCACAACACGGAACCAAATGTCATCACTGACAAAATCGCCGGCCTTGTCAATTAATTGAAGGATGACATCGACATACCTGCATGTGAAACAGGAATACACTCTTAGATGTCATCACATCATATACCAACAAGGAAACACAGTTCGCAGAAACATCTAGATCTGAGTACTCAACAAAAACACGAGATCTTTGTATGAAAAAATCTCTCAAGTGTGACTTCACATAGTACATGAAAACAACGTGCATTTTCTGTTCCATATCAATTTCATACCATGACAGATCAGGAGCAAACTTCTCTGCAAGAATTGCTATTTTAAGTGACAGTTCTTCACGCATCACGAACTCCGCTGTACTGAGATACTGGAAAGACATAAAGTTAGTTGCATATTTTCTCTTAACCTTCTTCAACATTTTCATTCCATAGAGGAGATATCCAAATACATTGAAAAGAAAAATACAGAAAAATTGAATATAACTCAGAGTCAGGTGGTTATATACCTGTAATAATTCTTCTACTATGTCCTTTGCATTAGAAACATCACACATTCCATAAAGTAAATCAAGGGCACGTCTCCTAATGCTGTATATAGAGTAGTTAACATCAGTAAAGGAAGCAATTAAAACTCTGAGTTGGAGAACATGTGCTAAACTGAGTCGTAACGTAACAGGGGACAGGCTTTACAAGGAATCTCTTTCCCTGATTTTATCAAAAAAGGGAAACACAATTTGAACAAAGAACACTGCAGATAATCAAATAAGACTCCAGATGTATTATCAGACAAATGATAAGCAGCGATAGCGAACGCGATTTCTTTAAGAAGTTACCAATTTCCAAAAGAGTTCTACTTTTGCTTACACGCAGATGTCATAATATAAAAATCTTAAAAATAGAATACTTCCAACTTAATACCATACTCCACCTGATATCAGGGTCCTTCAGTGAGGTAATAATTTGAGCTTGATGTCGTTTTATAATGTCCTGTACATCTGTAACCATCAACATCCGAGTCATATTCTCCTGCATTTTGGCAATAATAACATAAGGGGAATCAGACGGTCATCTAGGCTGGCATGCTGTTAACTGGATTTATTTGCAAGTTAGTTTGTGAGAAATTTGGCATATATAGGACCAACGTATTACAACATGCCACTGATGAACTATAAAACCTCTTACACAGGCAAAAAAAATAAAAATAATAGAAGAAATAACAAGAATAAACATGCTGCTACCACTTACCAAGCCAAGATAACGAATATTAGGTTCGCGGACAGCAATGAATTTCCCAAGCAATGCAACACACTGAGACATCATTTCCTTTTCGGCATCAAGATGCATGACCTGCAGTAAAGCGCTTAGAATTCAACCCTCAAATGTTCCAAGAAAGCAGGGGAAACAAGAGAATTTAACCAGCAGTCAAGTTTTTGAAAATCTGAACAGTGCCATATAGCATGTCTTAGCACGTAATGTGCACAAGGGTTAAGAGTGCAATTTTTTTTTGATGAACAAGCAGCAATTTGATAAAAGGAGCAGCTCTCAAAGTGGAAAGAAGAGAAGCACAAGATCAGTTTTGAGTTTTGACTTAGAGATAACCATGCATTATATAAGAAGAGAACTGTTCTCCATAAAGAACGAATTTACTAAAATGTCATTTGCCATAGCCAATAGCACTGAAATTCACAAAAAGCACGGAACTGTACCTCAAGAATGTGCAAGGATAAGGACTTGATAATTAGAAACTTACAAGAGCAAGGGCTTCAAATAGGACTGCATGTGACGCATTATTTTTGTTCACATTTTTCACCACATCAGTTCCCATCAATATCCGTTGTAAAACCTAATCGATTAAAATGAAAATGAAATGAGTTCTAGGACATCACTCCAGATTGTTTTTTTTCCTGGCATGAACAAAAACATGATATTTTGCAGTAAAAAAACTTCTTATAGAGATGATTTACCTCAAACAATGATCTTCTAGTGCTTGGATCTTCAATAGTCGGGAAATATTGAAGAGACCTCATAGTCTTCACCTGAGATCAAAATTTAAGATGATATGTGAGCAGAGATCATGATCCTGTTCTTAAATTACTGGCATCGGTGCATCAAATTTGTGATTTACAGTACCAGTCCATCCATTCGCGCAATTTTCAATTTAACTATCATCCAATTGGGAAGCATAAGTGTATTTCAAGGTTCATGGGATCAATAAGCAGTTTTATCCACAGTAAATACTGGCTTCGGTATATTCAACAGTAACGAGTAAACAAACCTGAAGCCAGGGAGATGGTATCCCATAGTAAGTGTATTCTTGTGGAATATCTTGGTTCCTGGCAAGCCTTTCCAACACTTTTACACATTTTGGAAGACAACTCCAATATGCTTCATGGTTACTAGCCACCAATGCAACTAGAAGGCTCATGGAAGATGTCAAGACACCAAAATCTCGTTCATCTAGTAGTTGCGCCATCCTATCTGACCTGGAATATCACAAAAACTCCAACTGTTGAAGGACAAGTTAAGTCATCCCATAAACCATTCAAATACAAAATTACACGTACCAGCCATCAACATTCACAACATCAGGATTTTTCCTAAAAAGACGCAGGAGACATAGGGCAGCCTTCTTCCTCACAAGTGGCCTACAACTACTTGATATCTTGCAGCAAAAAAGGAAGGACAAAGAAGAGAGTCAACATCACTTTCAGACTCTGAAGTACCAGCTCAATGCTGCAAGTATCACTTACGAGTAACTTCTGAACATCAGGTGCCAGAGATTCAGCAAATTCCCTTCCCCCAATATTTCCAACCTGCGCATATACATGAAAATTTATAATTTGTAAAATATGATAAAAGAACCTCAAAGCTTCAATTCACTTAGCAATCAAAAAAATCCTTCTAGGAAAAGTAAATAAATGCATAAGATTTGCATATATGCAACTAAAGAACCACAAAACATTTGCAAGTCATACCAAAGTCAATGCTAGACACTGGAAAGTTTCGTTGCGACCTATTATGTCATTGCGTACTGTATTAATTGCTAATCTCAAAAAATCATGGTTCTCATTGAGCAAACATGATGTCACTATGTACCCAACCTGCAAACCATCAAAAAGAAAAAATCAGTTGAACCTTTAGGTCCTTGCTTCAAATATTTACACAAAACAGAAGCTGCAGCATAGGGAAGACTAGAACATGCACCTCCTCAGTCTTATAACCAACTATTTCAATCAAAACAAAATCATGATTTCAATAGTTTTTAGAGAAAGTACAGCTGAATACATATCTCAACTTCTACAAAGAAATAGGATTACCTCATATTACCACAACATTCAAAGGTGATTAGTTATCCATGTGATTGGATGAAAGAAGAATGAGGAGATACCTGCTTCTCGGGATACTTTGGAGCAGATATCAGAGATACAGCTTCCATGTGACCAAAATCCACATCATAACCAAGCATATAAATGTAAAGCATTTTCCAGACATATTTCTTCTTCTCATAAGGTGTCAACCCCTGTTGGAAAAAAAAGTACAGAATTCCATCAATAGGATTGAAGCCAATTAAATTTTGCAGACAAAACAGCTCTGACCACACCAAATAACAAATTAAGAAACACGGAAATTAAATGAGAAAACAGAGTAAACTATAACTAGAATGGAACAGATAAACAGCTCTAGCCACATTAACTAAACAAATTAAGAAACACAGAAATTAAATAAGCAAACAGAGCAAAGAACAACTGATGGAGCATCTGCCCCAGGTATGTAAGTGAGAAAGAAAGAAGCTATATGGTAAAACATTGTGATCTGTTGTCTGAATATTCAGAAAGAAAAGATGCTAGTTTTAAGGTCTGAACTTGATTTGTTTTGGTAATTCATAGAAAACAGTTCAAGTTACAATACAAGATTATGCTTTTATACATCTCAATATCCTTAGCAAGGTAAGGTGATGTACAACAACAACAACAACGTTCCCAGTGTGGCCCCCGCAACGAGGGGTCTAGTGAGGGTAGAGTGTATATAGACCTTACCTCTACCTCAAAGGTGGAGAGTTTGTTTCTGATAGACCCTCATCTCTATTGTGACCAAATAAAGCTCTTGTTTAAATCCATATATTTGTGTTGGTACTATACTTTGGGTTTTTCCTATCTTAAAAGAGTGTTGTGGTCTACAATGGTTGTGAATGATAAACAATGGTATTTGTGTTGGTGGGAGGTGGCAGGTATCCTGTGGAATTAGTCGAGGTGCGCAAGTTGGCTCGGACACCATGATTATCAAAAAAATGGTTGTGAATGATCAAATTCACTAATTTCAGGGACAATGAAGAAAATGGAAGTATAACTGCCTTTTCCATTTCCATGCAATTCAGATACAACATAATACCAAAATATGAAGACCACTACCTGCACACCAACCGTGTGTAGGGATCATATTGTTTCATTTGTCTCCAGTTTAGAAATCTCTTTTGTCTTTAATTTGAGCACCAATTAATAATATATCTATAGATTACTCAAATATATATATATATATTGGACTATTTGTTGTCAGAACAACACATCCCAAATGGCGTGCATTTTCTTAGATTCTGTCAGTATGAAGTTGTTTTTGAACATTATTAGTTCTCTATAGTGGTGGAATAACGTGATTATCATTGCAAAAGGCATGTTGTTTTTGCTGTACCAACTGAATAAAAGTCTCACCTTATCTTTTTTTTGAGAAGGATAAAAGTCTCACCTTATCAAGAGAAAAAAATGGCAGACACTTACTTTCATCCAAAAAAAGCTTCATTTCCTATTAAAAAAGTTTATTTTCTGATAAACCTAAATAGTTTTTAAGCTTTCTATATGAGTATATTGGTTTGGGCTTGGGACTTCCATGTTGGAGGTCTCAAGTTCGAAACCCCTTGCCAACGAAAGCAAGGGGTTTGCCTTCTGGGTCGAGCTCGTCGCACCGGGCTTGCCTAGTGCTGGTTACCTCTCCTATGTGGTTTGCAAGCTATGGCATAGGAGCGGGGGTTTTACTCTGTGCGCACCCAAAGGGTAGCGACTGCGGGTTTCTCTTGTCATCAAAAAAAAATATCTAGTGAATAAAGACATGTTAATTCTAGTTCATAAGCACCTTTCATCCTATCAGAATTTTTTGGACTGATTAAAAGGCTATACAAGAATATTTAACGAGGATATGCTACTGATCTTATTCAATACTTGACCTCTTAGCATCCTATAAGATTGGAAAAGGGTTCTTTTCTTTTGGTTTTTGCTGACTAGCTTTTTTTAGAACCAAGAAATTCCCGAGGACAAATGCGTATGGTTCAAAACTCAGTGAACATGGCCCACCTTCTCTACTCTTTCTGCTTAACAATACAGACTTTTTTTCTTTGACAGAATTTGAACCATGCTCTTACCAGTAGACAGAATCCCTACGGATAAAGGATATACTGGCATTCTTATTCAATGCTTAGCCTCTTAGAATCCCTACAAGATTAGAAATGCATTCTTCTTATAGTTTTTCCTCGCTGTAATATTCAGCACCACCATAGTGCTGCTTTTATAATACACCTTTCTCTCTCTTAAGAGAAAAAAAAAAAGAGATATACCTGCATTCTTATTTCTTGAAAAAATATCGAGGATAAAGAATTCCACAAGTACTGACTACAACTTCCTATGTCGTACAAACTTCTGGCATTAATATGCCCAAGCATAATGAAAAGGAAAAGTTTGTAAAGGGTTGAAATACTTGTCTTATTTCTTGAAAAAGAGAAGTTAGTAATGGGTTGTAATACTTGTCTTATTTTCCTGTCGAGGACAAAGAATTTCACAAGTACTGACTATAATTTCCTATGACGTACAAACTTCCGACATTAATATGCCAAGCATAATGAATTTTCAGTCGCCTAGAAGAGAAAACTCCCAATGTCTTGTACTAAAATCAGTTCTTTTTTTCAGAAGGATAGCCTAAAGAGCAGGTCAAAAGAAGGATACATTAAATAAACCATTCTAAGTATTTCTAGAATGTTGAACCTCTGTGAACATGAATTATGATACTAAGCATCAGTTATGACATTGACCAACTCAGGGAAATGAAACCCAGAAATTATTACACTACAAGGATCCAAATGTGTTGCCTAGTGATCAATGAAGTGGGAGGAGAACCATGAGGTTTCAACTGAAATCCAATTTCTTACCTTCTGTCCAAGCCTTGATAGACAGAGTTACCTAGTACGTGACCCTTCGGGTGGCCCAGTGGTTTGGGCTTGGGACTTCCATGTTGGAGGTCTCAAGTTCGAAACCCCTTGCCAGCGAAAGCAAGGGGTTTGCCTTCTAGGTCGAGCTCGTCGCACCGGGATTGCCTAGTGCGGGTTACCTCCCCTATGTGGTTTGCGAGCTATTGCATAGGAGCGGGGGTTTTACCCTGTGCGCACCCAAAGGGTAGCGGCTGCGGGTTTACCTTGTCATCAAAAAAAAAAAAAAAGAGTTACCTAGTACATGTGCTGGTGGAGGCAGCAGGAACCAGCAAACCCGGATACTACCGTCATAAAAATAATTAATTAACTAAATAAATAATCAAAATATTACACTACAAAAAATTGACTAAGTTGATAAATTCAATCATTATAATTTCACTAATGCATTTGCCTTGTTTATAGCTAACTATTCTCCAATTCAACTACTATTTAAATAGAAGAGTATCAAACAACTATGAGCAAATTAGGCAGCTAAACTCCTTCCACTCTAATTTTTGCCCCCATCTGCCCGAGCCTTGGTGGGCAGAGTTACATGGTACCTATGTTGGGAGAGAGAGGTAGCAAGTAACCGATAGAATAATCGAGATGCACATACATGAACACAAATATCACTGTTTGCGAGCTATTGCATAGAAAAATTTTACCCTGTGCGCACCCAAAGGGTAGCGGCGGCAAGTTTCCTTGTCATAAAAAAAAAATTAAAAATACCACAGTACAAAAATTGAACAAGTGGATAATTCATTCATTATAATTTCACTAATGCATTTGCCTTGTTTATATCTGATTGTGTCGACTGTCCTCCAGTTCCACTATTTGTTTAGAAGAGTATCAAACAACTATGAACAAATTAGGCATCTAAACTACTTCCAATCTTAGTTTTACCCCATTCTGTTTGTAATAAATAGCCATATGTTGTGTCACAAACATTAGCTCAAAAAGAGTTTCGTAATTCTTCTCTGTCAAAAAAAAAATCCTCCCTCCATCCTCTAATATCCTCTTTGATGGAGGCTTCACAAGATGTTTTATAGTCTAGAGACAATGCCTTTGAAGATAATCAATGCTTACGAAATTGCTAACCAGTTAACTCTTGCCCCTCCTTAGAATAGCACCTCAATGAATAAAGACTTTGAGAAATCTTCATTAAAAATCTAATTCTACATTTGACCTTTTACGATTTTATTCCAATTAAAAAAAAATCTAATTCTTCATCTTTCTTTGTGTTTAAGCTTGTTCAATGTCCCATAGTTGAGACATAGGATCTATGCTCAATACCTTACATATGCAAGAACAGAAGCAAAGATAGATTTTTTGGCTAGTACAATATACTTAGTAGATGAATACATACTACCGTGCCCCTTAACAAACAATGTGGGCCTAGCGAGATCATTATCTTGTATCAACAACATAGTACAAAGAACTCGACACTGTCCTGGTTGTAAAATCCTGCTCATATCCCTTTTACCTTACACAATATTCTAGTAAAGGCTTATAATTGCAGAATCATTGCACCCTCGGTAAGCAATACTCCCTCCATCCCAATTTATGCGACACTCTTTCCACTGTTATTTTTAGTCCTAAATCCCAATAAGAACGACACATTTCTATATTTAGTAACAATTTAACTTTAAACTTCTCATTTTACCCTTAATGAGATGATTTATAGCCACACAAATGCCTATGACTTATTTTAGACTACAAGTTTAAAAAATCTTCCTTCCATTCTTAAATGTGTGCCCTGTCAAACACCATCACATAATTTTTTCTTTGAGAGTTTCAGAAATATCATCACATAAATTGAGGCAGAAAGAGTAACTATTTTAGATGCTACTTCAAAGTCTTTAACTACTCCCTCCGTTCATTTTTACTTGTCCACTATTCCAAAATTAGATTTTCATTTCTTTTTTTTGACAAAGGTAATGTTGACATAGATTTTCACTTTTACTTGTGACTTTTAACATATCAAGAAAAGACAATTATTTTTTTCCATGTTTTACCCTTAGCATTAATTACCTTTTCCCCAAATCATTTTCCAAGAGCTAATACTAAACATCAATTAGTATGGGTATTCTAGTAAAACACTCATATCAATCATTATTTCTTAAGGGGCGTGCAAAGTCCAAAGTGAACAAAGGGAGTATGTCGCATGGTAAGAGAACACCATCTACCAGCTCGGATCGAAAAAGTTCTACAGCTTATACCTAGAGTTTGCTTTAAACTTCTTGACTTTACATGATAACGCATATAAGGAATTCAGATTTCACTCCAGTTTAAATAATAACAAGCGCTCAATATTTTTCCTTTTGTCACCTAGGGGATAGGTCCAGCTAATAGTGTCAGATACGTCTACGAGAACCATTTCAAAAGTTAAAGTGAATTATGTGGATATATAGATCCACATTTAGATAGGAACAGTCAGCTTTTGCATAGACGACAAAAATGTTCCATTTGCACAATCACCACAAAATGATTCCACACAACTCTAATTGTTAATCACGCTAATGAAATCATTACAATTCACTATCATCCGTTAGAAAATCTAAGATGTCTTTTCCTGACAAGTGCCGTTACGATAGTGAATGAAGCTGGACAACAAGGCTCACGCTTCACACTTCTATCTTAACTAGCCTAAATCGGGGCATTATTTTCCTAACAAGCAAATAATTAAGCATCTCGCCAGTTCAAAACCGGAGTAAGCATCTGGCAGGTTCAAAACCCTTATACTGTAAAAGACAAGCATGAATTCAATAAATGCACTCTGCTTTCTAATTAACTACCAAATAAACCCATTCACTAGTGAACATTCAATTTAACCCTACAATACCCCCTTCCTAAGCAGTTTAAACCTAAACCCGAAATCAAACAACACCATTTACCACTTATATCATATAACCCACAGCATAGCTCATAATACCAAAAACCCAATAACCCTTCAACTGAAGCTAAAATCAAAGGAAAACAAATTAAAAGGCAAACACATCACATACATCTATCAACACATCTATAACAGCAAACAAATCCAACCCAAACTAGTTTAGGATATATTAGCTAAAGGGAGAAGGCGTAAAGTTGTTACCTTTTCGTTTTTGAAGCGAGTACGAACATTGCCAAGCTCTTTATCTACACGAAGACGTTCCTGTTCTTTGTTCTGGCAATTACGAACATCGCTGATGAAAACTGACAAACCTCTCATGCCGGATAACGCCATTTCCGTTCAGATCCAACCCGAGAGGCTTTTTGTAGATCCCTCAAATATTAGCACCGAGATCTTCTCCTATAAGATCGACCCTCACAATTCACCTAAATTCAAGTATAAATTCCTGTTTCGCCTATACATACAATATCTATGTATGTATATGTTGTACAGAAGGAGGGGTGGGGTGGGCGTGGGGTGAGGGCAGGAGGTGGACTGAGAAATTTAGAAAAGCCGTCAGGGCAGTGGAGGAAGACGACTTTTAGTTTAGTTTAGTTTAATTTGAGGCATAATACATAAAGAGGACCTTTAACTTGGCATCAATTTATAACTATGACCCTAAACTTTTTCAGTGCACAAGTAGGCACTTTAACTATCACAAATTTAAACAATTAAACACTCGTATATTCCAGGCAAAGTGCGTGATATACAAATGCTTCTACGTGGCTGACAACTAATTAAAATAAATACACATGGATTTTTCAATTAAAAAACTGAAAATAAAAATATAAAATAAATATTAGTTAACATGTCTGATCCTATGCTTAGAACGTACAACAACATTTTCCTCTTTCTTCTCAACCAAAACCCTAATCCTAAGTTAACTACATTTCATCCTTTGAATCAAAGATAAAATTGTTCGAGAATTGTGGTGAAATTTCACGTACTTGATGTCAATCTATTCTTCTTCCTCAATTTAGTTAAGGTATGTTTAATTTTCCCTTTTGAAATTCGTTTTTGATAATTTTATAT
>JAJOOE010013543.1:0-28913 GCA_036250405.1 Solanum raphanifolium
TGTTAGTGATTGAGCATTTTAATATTATTTTTTATATTAAATTTGCTCATTATTTTGGTGCCTTAATATTGCCTAATTACTCATGAATTGGCCATTGACTTAGTGGTCATAAAATGCTGGCAGAAACGTTCCAATGAACGTTGGAATTGGGCAGCATGTTCATTTACCGTTGGATGCATTTGTTACACTCTCTTTATTTTCATTCTTTACTCTTCCATTATCCTTGTAACATATGTAACTCCTAAAACCATTATCTTCACTATTTACTACACCATTATCTTCCTATTCATTGCTAGGAAGACTTCTTCTAGTATAAATAGTGGTGGTCTTCATTTGGTTTGTGATATAGGCAACATATAAGAAAAAGATAGAGAGGAAAAAGTTTGTCAAAAAGAGAGGTCTTATTAGTTGAAGGGAGGTGTTCTTTTTTGTGGAGCTTTGGACTCAACTCTTGTCCAAAGTTGTTGAGTTATATATTGTGATTAGGCTGTTGTATCCTGGAGGGGACAAGTCAAGAAGAACTATTGCTGGACCGGTGAAAACATTTGCTGCAGTAGGATTGAATCTCCTTAAAGAGAGCGAGATATCCGCGCCTCAGTCTGAAGAGATTTATTTTCTTCATTTTATTTTCAATTGTAATCTTGTATTTTTGTTATCTTGTAAGTTTTCACTAACACCATTATTTCCGGGAAATCCATGAACAATATGACTTGCTCGAGCTTCTCTATCGTGGACTTAGTTGCATATCGGTCATTCAAGACGTAACAAGATATTGGTTTTTCGTACCACTCTTTCTTTGTTTTAACCTTCTCTGGAAGACCTTCATCTGCATCGCTCATGAGCAAGGGTTCCAGCTTCTTAATTGCTATTTTCATAACTTGGGTCAACACACTCCTTGGGGAAATATATGGCATACATTTTCTTCACAACCAATAGGTCTGTCTTATCCATGTGTCGTTGGGAATTTCATCACTTGATGGTATGTTGAAGGCACAAGTTTCATTAAATGAATCCACGACCTTCCCAAGATGACATTGTAGCTCATTTCTCCATCAAGGACATTAAACTGGGTTAGTTCGACCCATCCTTTGACATTTGTGGTTAGTTGTATATCACCCCGTGTGGTCTGACTAGACATTTTGAATCCAACCAACAACTTGGTCATAGGCATTACTTTATCGGACAAACCCATATGTTTGACGACTCATTTGTGGATAATATATTCAGTGATATACTTAGGTCAATCAGAACACATTTGACATTAATGTAAGTCGTACTTAAAGAGATCACTAAAGAAATATTGTGCGGGACCTCTGTGTAGTCCATGTCCTATTCTTCAAAGATGATTACCTGAAGCTCAGAGTCAAAATTCCATCGGGGTCGGCACTTATTAGCCTACTACTATCTTCTCCCCCGATGATCATATTTATGTGGGAGGCGCTGCTCTACAAAGTTGGGTCCTTCTCCCGGACCTTCTTCATCTCTTTGTGTTATAGTAATCTTCCTTGGACTTTTTATGGACTCACATCACTGACAAACTTTGTTTTAAGTTTTATCTTTGTGGCTTAACAAGCCTTCATTCAAATTTAAAGAAGTAACTGAGCTTTTAGTGGTTAATCCTTTAGTGAAGGCCTCAATAGCTTAATAATTTTGGATCCATGGTTGCTTCCTCTTCTCAAGTGATGTAGAGTCATTTTGCATGACCCCAAAGATATGTGCTGGTCTTAGATGTAACTTTCCATTTCCTTTGTCGTCTTGGCTAGACTGATTCTGGACCACTCCCATGCTTTGGTCCAAACCAATGTGTAGGCATGTGAACCCTGCTTTGAGATCATCCTGGAGTACACCTATTACTACATGGGTTGCTTTGGAATCATTTTCTGAAGCATCTAACCTAGTACCGATGGAGAGTAAAATGATAATCATTCTCTATGGAACTTCATATCTGTCCTCCAATGCCGTTATTCGATTTGTTAGGGATCTTTGTTTTCCTACGGGTGTGTGCAAGACATGCTCAATGTCCTTCGAACTCTAGCGCATTATTTGTAACTCCTGGTATCTGTTTTCCATCAATAGTGTTTCTATGAAGAAAATACTCAAGCTAGTGAGAAAGTTTAGTTATGTAATCTAAATCGACATAAAGATGAAAATGGTACAATTAAATTTATTTGGACACATATTATCCATTTAAGCTCATTAGGTTAGTTAACGATAGTTGAATATTGTGCAATAAACAAACAAACAATCAGAAAATGAGTATGAAATAAGTAAGTATAAAGCTATTAGGCTTCAATAATGTTGTGAATGTCGATTATGGGGATGTGAGCTTCTGTTTCGAGATATCGAATAGAATTAAGATTTACAATCAAAGCAAAGTAAAACTTGGAGTTCAAGAATGAAAGAGTTAGTATTCTATTTCTTTATGATTCAAAATGAATTCACAATGGATGAAGTAAACTATTTTTAGGTTACATGAATGAGACACGAACCAATAAAAATGCTCCACTCGAGACCTAAAGTAGCGTGACTAATATACCACGGTCATATGGTAAAGTCGTTAGGGATGCCAACTATTATTTACATGCACTCTAAAAATCAGTGCAAACTGGTCCACCCAACCGTCTTCTCTACTATATTATCTCATCGCCCATGTTAGTCACAGGGACATGAACTTGCTTCTATCCTTTGTTAAGTGCTTTTCCTTTTACTCTGAGGATTATCCCTCAATAGGTTAGCCTTGGTAGCTTCTCTCCATCGGAGACGTCATCATCAAGTGTCCTTTCTATGTGTCTCCAGTTACCTCAGCCAATTTTGTCTAATAGACTCAGTTGTCACCAAAAATGTACAAAATGAAGTAGGTGTTGTTTGGCTAGTTTGTTAGAAAATGAGATATTTCTAGATAGTATTTTGTTTAATGGTTCTTTTTTAAATATTATGTTTAGTTTGTAAAAGTTAGTCCTTGTTTTATGCAATATGTTTTGTAAGAAAGTCAATAACGGTTGGATAGGTATGATCTCTATTTACTTTTTGAAAATCTTCTATTGCTATAAGTGTCTAAGCCTTCTGTAATATGCCAAGATGTATGATAAAAAACATGCTACTGAACCTTATCTTTTATCTAAAGTTTCAAATATTAGAAGTGGTATTAGGAGCCCTTCTTCTTGAAGGATCTGTAAAGGCAACGAGATAAGTTTTTTCTTCAGTTCTTCTAAGGGGAGCGGGAGCGAGATGAGCAACTGTAACATGGCATCCACCAACTTCTTTGGTCCAGGCCCTGCTATGTTTTCAGGAGAAAATGATCACATATGGGTAATAGAGATGAAGACTTATCTCAATGCTCTTAGTCTATGGAAAACAATTGCAAGTGAAGATGATCCTCCTCCACTTGGACCAAATCCAATAGTTGCACAAATTAAGATTTATAAAGATGTGAAGTCAAGGAAACAAATGTAACACCCCGTATCCAAAAAAGGGAAATGAAACAAATTTCCATAAGTTTCAGGTGCAACCCACGCCGGCCACCCACAACTCGTGGAAGGGACCACATACCGTAGGTGTGGTCCGTGGGTGGGCTCCCCAAAATAGACCAGGAAGGCCAGAACCACGGCCTGACCAACAAACCGTTGGTAAGACCACATTTCATGGTTATGGCCCATGGTTCAATGGCCCAATTCCAACTTTTTGATGACCAACGACGATCCACCAGGACGGGCCGTGGGTCAGACCACGGTCCGTCGACTAGGGTCCGTTGGTGGGCAACTGGCAGTTATTTTTAGGAGCAGTTGGGTCTTTTCCTAATTAATTAACTCCTATACTACGCCGTTTTACCCTTCACTAAGACCCCTATATAAGTATTTTCAACCCCAAAATTAGCCCATTCACTTCATTCTTCCAAATTCACAAAAAGAAGATCAATTCTCCTCTCCAAAATATTTCTCTCTCTAGAAACTTGAAGAAGAAGAAGAAGGATTCAACCTAGGGTTTCAAGTCAAGGTCTCAATTCCTCCATTAAAGGCTAGCATTTGGACTCAAGGTATGATAGTTTTCATCCATGGATTCCTTCCATCCATGGAGTCCTCAAATTCCTCTATTTCTAAAGGTAGAATTTCTCAATTTAGTTAGGGTATTCTTCAAATATCATGGGTTGTTTTCATTATTGACTTAAATGATTGAATTATGATCTCTTATGCATGAATTTATGAAATAATATGATTTTATGATGATTTTCCCATGAACCCATGTAATCCCCATGTTTTCAAGTTATGAATCATATGATGTGGGATTTGGATCTTAAAGGAAGAGTTTTGTGAAATAAAGCATGTATTCCTAGCTCTACATGAATTTATGATGAAATCCATATATAAACCATGTTTTCTAAATGTTGATGATTGAAAGTGGGTTTCGAACCTCATGAGGTAAATTATGGACTTATGCATTTTTTATGAAATCTATGCAAATATTTTAAGGGTGTTTTGAGAGTAAAGTACCAATGATCATGATGTGTTATTGAAAGGATTTTCTCATGTACACATAAGAGCAAGATGTAAAAGGTTTTCTCACATAGAAAAGATTATTAGGTTGAAAGGCTTTCTCACCTAATTGAATCAAAGAGTAAGAGCTATCCTAACGAAACTAGCTTGGATTGGTTATCCTAGGATGCCTTTCCATGAATATAAGGTCAAGTAAGTAATGAATATTCTGTGGGATTTATGCTTAACACCAAGAGTTTATTGAGATGGAGACACTCCCGTTAGTAGAGGTCGGGTTTCTAGAAGCAATCTCATTATCTCTTACCTATGTACCCTTATAGGATGATTGTATCAAGAGACATTAGCTAGTGGATCCACTTAAGCTAGAAGTTCATAGTTCTACCTTGGCAAGTAGGACAACCCTTTTCGGTGTGGGAGACACCAGGGATCATGTTATAGCTCACATGGTCTCTATTTCGGTTAAGGCTAATTCCCCACATTAATAATAAACTAAGGTTACTTCAAGAAGTATCATTTATGAGTTCAAAGGTTTTAAAGTTGATGTTAGATTGCATTGACCATGGTTTGATGACTTATGTTTTCTAATTCTATTATATTATGTTTTAGCTTGGTCAATTGCATGCCTTTAAATGAAATATCCTTTTTAGCATGATTTAGATGTTTTATGCATGGCTATCATACTTGGTACATTATTTTGTACTAACGCATACTTTTGCCTACATTTCCCCAAATGTAGGGTCCGACAGTCAAGGTCATCAGTTTCGTGTCTAGAGGTTGACTTGAGATACTTCGAGGTTTGGTGAGTCCTCATGCTTCGAGGATGAACTTTCATTGTTTTAGTTCCTTTTCTTGTATTTCACTTTTGGACATGATGTATAGGCTAAGCCTAATTTCATTCTATTGTATTAAATTGCTATGATGAAACAAGTGTATTAGACTTCCGCTTTGCCTTTATAAATGTTTTGGACTTGGACTATTGTTTTACCCTTATTGTTCTATTTCGTGTGTTATGAGAGCTAAGTTGCCTGTATGGAGTCCTTCGGGGTTCTATACGCTATGCTACATCTAGGGGGTACCCTTGGGTCTTGACAAACTTGGTAATCAGAGGACAAGGTTTAGAATGGTCCTATGATGTCTCATAACGTATGTGGAGTAGAGTCTTGTTCATGAGTGTGAAGCGCACCACATTTATAAATGGATGCTACAAGGTGATTAGGAAAGTCCACTTTTTTTATTACTCTTAAGTCATGCGATAGAGTTTAACTCTATAAGGTCTCTCTCTTAATCCTTATCCAGTGCTCTATTAGTTTATGGCTACTCAAAGAGCTTATACTAGAAGGAATGTGAGGGAGAATGTGGAACAAGAAGCTCCTCAAGTTCCGGCCAATCCTTTGGCCAAGCAAGTATGTAATGCGGAGTTTAGGACTGCTTTTCAAGTGTTGGCTTAAGCTGTGACGGCCCAAGCCAATAGAGAGGTTGCGATTCCCGTGAACCCAAATGTGGGCACGATGGATTCTAGAGTGAGGGACTCCACTAGGATGAATTCTCCGGAGTTGCATGGTTCTAAGGTTGAGTAAGATACTCAAGAGTTTATTGATGAGGTCTATAAGGTTTTGATGATCATGGGAGTAACGTGCCCATCCTCTGACACTGATAACAACCCTTCACAAAAAGTGCAGCATCTTTAAATAAAGTAGGCCAAAAGAATCCAGATTGCAATACCTTATGCGCCGTGCGCTCGCCTCCATGGTGTCCACCATATGGTGATGAATGACAACTTTCCAACACTTGCAATGCCTCCTGTTCAAGTGTACACCTTCGCACCATCTGATCAGGTCCCTGCTTGAATATGAAGGGCTCATCCCATATATAAAATCGTGCCTCATACTTCAGCTTTTGCTTTTGATGTGTTGAGGCCCTTGGTGGAAATAAACCACTCACCAGAAAGTTCACAATATCTGCATACCAGGGTACTTGAGCAAGGTCCAAGGCCAATAATTGCTAATCGGGGGACTCTTCTTGAATCTGTCCTTCATTCCTCACATGAGATGAGTCCTCCAATATAGACAGAACCAAGACTCAAACAATAGCAATCAAAGGTAATTTCTACTCAAGAATTCGAAATACCCAATAAAATTCATGAAATAGACACTCTGAATCAGTTCATAAGACCTAACTTGCACTTAAGTTTATTCATCTAACCACACTTCATCCAAAACCCACACACAATCAACAATAGGTAATTTTTTACTCAAGAAGTCAAACTACCCATAACAACATAACATACATCAATTCCCTCATCTACCACCTACATCCACAACTCCCCAAGAACAAGATACCCCAACCTATAACAACAACAAGCAATGAAGCCACACTTCCGCTAAAAAAGATAGCAAAATACATACCTTGGATGGTGAAGAGGAGTGAAATTGAGAGATATGAGAGTGAATTGCTTCCGCATTATGGATTGAAGCTTGAAAGATCGTAGGGTAGAAAGGGAAGGGGAAAATCACAGTTAAAGGGAAATAATGGGGTGATGTTAGGTCGAATTTGGGGTTAAAAGGGATTGGGTCAGGTAATTTTGGAAAGAAAATGGGTAAAACCCATCTTATTTAATGAAAAACAAAAAAAAACTTACCTGGAGGCGCAACAAGGGGGCGTTACATACCATTTGCCTCGTCTTGGAAATTAATTCCTGGCGAGGCAAAATTTTGGGTCAGGCTCCATGACGTAGAGATATTATGGGGCTTCCTTATTTTTGAGGGAAAAATCAACTCCCGTCGAACCAAAATTCCTGGCACCCTCCACGACGCGTGCACGTTATATAGGGTTCTGCCTCACCCCAGAAAATTAATTCCAAGTGAGGCAAAGTTCAAACCCATCTCCGTGACGCACCTTGGTGTAAATATATGTTTCCTGCACATTTAAAGCACAACACCCATTAGTGCAAACACAATGGGTTGCCTCCCATCCAACACCTTATTTTTGGTTGTGGTATTCCTAATATATCTCCTCTTTTTATTTTTTTTATATATTTTTTTATTAATTCCTATGAATTGAAATAAAAAACAAAAGAATATAAATCCTAACTATTACAAGGGGTCACGGGTTGCCTCCTATGCAGCGCCTGATTTAACGTCGCGACACGACCCAGCTCATGACTCATTCATCATTTAAGGTGAGTGCTTCTGGCTCGCGATCACCATCATTCCACTCATTGCCCATTAACAAGGAAAGTGGAGCTCTAATCCTTGTTTTTTTAGCTCTACAGCTCTATGTTGGGTCATCCTGACCACTTCAACCGGTCCACTCCACTTAGACCGATGTTTTTCGGGGAACACCTTCAATCTTGAATTAAATGGCAACACCAATTGACCAATCTCAAAGGTGCGTGACAAAATATGCTTGGCATGCCACCTCTTGGTCTTCTCTTTGTATAGGTTGACATTTTCATACGCATGGAGCCTGAATTCCTCTAACTCATGTAGTTGTGTTATCATTTTCTTTTCTGCTAACTCAGAATCCAGATTCAACTTCTTGATAGCCCAGTATGCTTTATGCTCCAATTCCGCTGGAAGGTGACATGCTTTCCCAAACACCATTCGATAAGGATAAGTCCATATCGATGTCTTGTATGCAGTCCTATACGCCCACAAAGCATCATCTAACTTTTCATCCCAATCATTCCTTTGCGCATTCAGAGTCTTTTGCAGAATTTGCTTCACTTCTCTATTGGACACTTCCACTTGACCACTAGTCTAGGGATGATACGCTGTGGCTACCTTGTGTCTCACTCCATATTTGGATAAAGAATTTCTCACTGAACTGTTGATGAAGTGCGTCCCCCATCACTTATCATAGCTCTTGGAGTTCCAAACCTGGTGAAGATATGCTTCTTGATGAACTTTACTACCACCTTTGAATCATTGGTAGGTAGAGCAATTGCTTCCACTCACTTGGACACATAGTCCACTTCCACTAGGATGAACTGATTTCCATTGGAATATAGGAATGGTCCCATGAAATCTATCCCCATACATGAAAGATCTCAACTTCGAGGATGTTGCTCAATGACATCTCATGTTGTCTAGAAATAGTGCCCATCCTCTAACACTGATCACAACCCTTCAAAAAAAAGTGTAGTATCTTTAAATAAAGTAGGCCAAAAGAATCCAGATTGCAATACCTTATGTGCCGTGCGCTCGCCTCCATGGTGTCCACCATATGGTGAAGAATGACAACTTTCCAACACTTGCAATGCCTCCTGTTCAGGTGTACACCTTCGCACCATCTGATCAGGTCCCTGCTTGAATAAGAAGGGCTCATCCCATATATAAAATCGTGCCTCATACTTCAGCTTCTGCTTTTGATGTGTTGAGGCCCCTGGTGGAAATAAACCACTCACCAGAAAGCTCACAATATCTGCATACCAGGGTACTTGAGCAAGGTCCAAGGCCAACAATTGCTCATTGGGGAACTCTTCTCGAATCTGTCCTTCATTCCTCACTTGAGATGAGTCCTCCAATATATCATGGAAGTTTTCCATCATGCATCTCTAAAATGTCGCTGGTGTATTGCATAATCCGAATGGCATACGTTTGAACGCTTAGGTGCCATACAGACAAGTAAAAGTAGTCTTCTCCTGATCCTTTGGTGCAATGACTATCTAATTATACCCTGAATAGCCATCTAAGAAGCAATAATATTCTTGCCCTACCAGCCTATCCAACATCTGATCAATAAATGACACTGGATAATGGTCCTTTCTGGTGGCATCATTCAGCTTGCTGTAGTCCATGAAAATACGCCACCCAGTTACTGTCCTTGTAGGGATCAGTTTATTCTTCTCATTTGTTATCACCATCATTTTACCCTTCTTGGGCACACAATGTACCGAGCTCACCTATTTGCTGTCAGATATGGGGTATACAATTCCCGCATCTAACCACTTGATCACCTCTTTTCTTACCACATTCTTCATCACTGAATTCAGTCTCTGTTGGTGTTGAGCACTCGACTTACGTCCTTCCTCCATGTAAATCTTATGCATACACAACGCGAGACTTATGCCGTGAATGTAAGACATCTGCCAGCCTAGAGCCGCTTTTCTCTTCCTCAAAATACTCAATGCTTCTTCCACCTGTGATTCAGATAAGGTTGCAGATAAAATAACCGGTAAGGTCTTATATTCACCCAAAATTGCATACCTAAGGGGGTTGGCAATGCTTTTAACTCCAGCTTGGGTGCTTCTTCAATGAAAGACTTGGGTGGAGAACCCAACACCCTGTTCAAAGGCTCCCAATGATCTCTTGATATGCCCACATTTGACAGATCTAAAAACTGTACCATGTTTTATGATTCAGTATCCCCATAGATATCATCTCCCACTAGCACTCGCTCCAACGGGTCCTTGGATTCAATATAGCGAGCTTCTACTTCAAGATCTATCACCGTTATCGCAGACAACTCTTCATACATGGCTTGGAGTTTCAATGCCTTGTAAACATCAAACACCTCCACTTTGTCATGTGCCCGCATAGTAAGTTGTCCGGCTACTACATCTATCATAACATGCCCCGTAACCAAGAAAGGTCTTCCCAAGATAAATGGCTCAAAGTTCAGCACCACAAAATCTACAGGGAAAATTAAAGATCCCACTTGTACTAAGACATCCTCCACAACACCCTCTGGCCCAACGATTGAGCGATCTGCCAACTGTACGGTAATGGTGGTGGGTTTAGGACTACCCAACCACAAATTTTTGTACAACGATGTTGGCATCAAGTTTATACTAGCTCCAAGACTGCACAATTCGATCTGAACCGTAAAGCTACCTGGATCTTTCAATTTGATGGGCAACTTATTCTGGATTCAGGAGCTGCACTCTTCTGTAAGTGCTACAATTTCATATTCAATCAGCCTCCTCTTGTTTTCCATGATCTTCTTCACATACTTTGCATACCTGGGTATACCCTGCAAAACATCTACCAATGGCAAATTAATATGAACTTCCTTTGGAAGAGAGATAAACTTACCAAAACATTAATCCTCCTTTTGTTTTTTAAACTTCTGAGGGAATGGAAGAGGTGGTTTCACTATTGGTTGTACTCTTTCTTCTTGTGCAACAAACTCATTCCCCTTGGGTTCACTCTCCTTTCTAGCAGATTCAACTTTTTATTTTCTTGGGAGCCAACTCCTCCAACTGCAAACCGCTTCGTGTACCTACTGCATTCACTTTCTTGGAATTAGGATAACTGTTTCCTGGTAAACCTCCTTGAGGTCGTGAGTTCTGGGCACTAGCAAACTGCCCAAATTGTTTCTCCAAGTTCTGGGTAGCTAACTGATTATTTCTAACATCAGTAGCTAATTGAGCTTGATTAGCCATGATCTCCTTCGGCATATCCTCCATACCATGTTACTTGGCTGATTATTTTGTTGCTCTCGTTGAGACTGTTGTTGATACCCATGTGCATTCCCCTTGGTCTATATTGATTTTGGCCTTGGGCCTGATTCTGATTTCCTCCCCAGGAAAAATTCGGATGATTCCGCCAACTAGGATTTTAGGAGTTTCCGTAGTTCTGATGACCTCCTCCACGTTGTGCATTTCCTAAAAAATCTATAGAATTCGGGTTTGCACCACATACCTCTGCATTATGATCTCCTCATCCGCAAATTTCACATCAAGTCGTGGTTGTTGGACTGTATCACCTGAGCTGGCTGTTGTCCCAGCGATAGGTTTGCTAAAGTGAGTGTTCATCATGTTCTGCATTGCAGTAATTTGTGTAGTTAAGGCAGTCATTGCATCTACCTCCAACATTCCAGCATTTTTCTGTATCACGGGTTTAGCTCCTCCTCCATTCCACTCGGGGTTACCTTGTGAAATCCTTTTCAGCAGGGTGAACAACTCAACATAAATCTTTTCCAACGCCTATCCACCTGGTAGCTGGATCAAGTAAAATCTTAGTGTTAGGCTCCAATCCTTCAATGAAGATATGGACCAACACCTCGTTAGCCTGATGGTGGTGCGGATAACTCATCAACATTGATTTAAACCTGTCCCAGTCCTGGTGCAAGTTCTCTCATCTTTTTTGTCGGAAGCTCAGTATGTTGCTCCTTAGCTTAGCTGGTTTCCCAGATGGGAAAATACTGAATTTTCCAATTGGGAAAAATCTAATAAGGAACTTTTGTGCAAGATCATCCCATGAGGCAATGGAGTTAGCAGGTTTTTAAATTAATCATCTTTTTGCTTCTCGTAGCAGAGAAAAGGGAAATAACGTGAGCCTCACATAATCTTCGTTCACTCTAGCTGGAGTGTAAGCATCACTGATCTCGAGTAAATTCTGGATATGGATTTTTGAATCCTCGTGCGATAAACAAGTGAACTATCGATTTCCGTGCAATAGTTGCACCATACTTTGCTTCCGTTCAAATCTTTCACCTACTTCAAGTTTCTGAATGCATGAAGTCACATTGGTGGTACGTGGGATTGCCACGTCTCTTACTTTCATCTCAGCCATTAGTATAGGTTCTTCTCACTCAACTCTTGCTACATGAGTTGTTGGTTCACTAGCAACAAGAGGGATTGGGTAAGTGAGTCGTCTTTGCCTTCTCTGGTAATAAATGGATCTTTTTGGTTCAGCTAGAGGCTCACCAGGTCCTGATCATCTTCCAATTTGAGAATTCAACACAACCTGCAAAATGAATCGCTAAGATCAAGTTGTCAACACTTGCTTTTTAACTTCAAAAATTAGACAAATCAAATGCTTTCTATTTCTAAAGTCCCCAGCAGCAACACCAAAAACTTGTTGTGTCTAATCGCACACGCAAGTGTACGTGGTCGTTCAAGTATTAAAGTAGCTCTTACTAAGAGTTGGGTATTGTACCCATAGAGACTCACGATTAGAATAATCTGATTTTACAATACTTTCAATTAAACACAAGTGTCATCATGGTTACAAGAGTGATTTATTTTATATTCTAAAATTAAAGTAAAAGCTAAACAAAAAGGTTTCAATTTCCAAAGGGTTTAACCAATGACTGGGTAAAGTCCAGGACTGTAGCTCACGGGAATCATGTACATTATTTTGTAAAATGGATATTCATCAACTATCAAATCAATGATCATAGGGTTAAATGTATGATTATGGTCTCCCGACCTCTACTCGCCTACGATAAATGGCAACCTAACTACATCGTTGAGCAGGGATAGGTTGGACCAATTATCGAGAATTACTATTTCTTCTTGTATAATGACCAAACAAGGTTTCTAGGTATATCCCTATCCTAGATACAAATTAACTCTAATTCTTAAGAGAAAATCATTTTCCTTATGCCCCACGTTCTATCCTCTTATTCCTCTCCCGATTTCAATTCATACAATATGTTTATTTCAATGGTGATCAAGCATGAAATACGGAAAATAAGAACATAAGAGAGATTCATATGATAATTAATATAATTCCATAAAACTTATATAATTTACAATCATCATGTAGCCACAACCCTAGCACTAGGGAAATTAGCTACTCATAATAGGAATTTCGATCAAGCAAAGTTGAAATATCATAAATGGATAGAAAATAGAAGATTTAGGAAAGAACCCTAAAAACTGATGAAATTCCTTTGATGGGCATAAAGAAATCGTCTTGGTAGCAACCACCAAACCAATAGAACAAGGGTTCGCTCCGCAGCAGGTCTACAAGCAAGGTAAGTAGGTCCATTACCAGCCGGCTCCGGACCGAAAAGACCTAACGGACTAATCCCTTATCTTCCTTCAAAACCCAGGAAAAGAATAATTAATAAAATAAAGTATGAATCTATTTATAGTTAAGTCGAAACGGCCAAAACTGGCACTTTGGGGGGCGACGCGGAGGCATTTGTTCAACTCCAGTTCGAGGAGTTCTTCTTTTCTTCGCGACGCGGATCTGTCACGGACCATTTTGTTCCATTTTTAATTCGCGACCAAGAATAGAATTCCTCTTCGCGATGCAGAGAGGATACAAATCTGTCTTAATCTTCATTTCTTCATTCTTCTTTCTTGCTTCTTTTCAACTTGGATCCTTTTGTGATTCCCAATGCCCATTTAAGTGCTCATTTCTTTATTTAAGCTCACCTACACAACTAATCATATAGGTTGGTATAAATGTACTCAAAAGACTCGTCACGACTATAAATTTACATAAAATGATTCAAAACTTAGCCACAATGCGGGTGTTATTAGGTTCCTAGGCATATAAATACGCCTAAGATCAATGGTTTTTTTTTGTTTATTGTAATACCTCAAGAATAGTGCTAGGGTGTGTACTTATGCAAAATGGGAAAGTGATTGCCTATGCCTCAAGGCAACTTAGGATTCATGAGAAGAATTATCCTACCCATGACCTTGAACTAGCGGCGGTTGTTTTTGCCTTAAAGATTTAGAGGCATTATTTGTATGGAGTTCATGTAGATGTGTTTACCGACCACAAGAGTTTGCAATATGTGTTTAATCAGAAAGATCTAAATCTTCACCAAAGAAGGTGGCTTGAGTTATTGAACGATTATGACATGAGTGTTCTATATCACTTCGGAAAGGCAAATGTAGTGGCGGATGCTCTTAGTCGATTATCTATGGGTAGTGTTGCTTTTATTGAAGAAGAAAAAAAAGAGTTATTCGAGATGTTCATAGATTGGCCCGATTAGGTATTCAACTAGTGGACTCTACCAAGGGTGGTGTTATGGTTCACAATGGTTCTGAATTATCTTTTGTGGAGGACGTGAAAGCCAAGCAAGGTCTCGATCCAATTTTGATAGAATTGAAAGAAACAGTGCTTAAGAAATCCTTTGAGGCTTTCTCCCGAGGGGGAGATGGTGTGCTTAGATATCAAGGTCGTTTATGTGTTCCAAATGTTGATGACTTGAGGGAACAGATCTGTCAGAAGCCCATAGATAGCGGTATTCCATTCACGCGGGAGCCACCAAGATGTATCGTGATTTATAAGAGGTCTATTGGTGGAATCAGATGAAGAAGGATATTGCGAGATTTGTGGCTAAGTGTCCAAATTGCCAACAAGTGAAAGTTGAGCATCAGAAATCGGAAGGATTATCCCAAGACATTATCATTCATAATTGGAAGTGGGAAGACTTGAACATGGACTTTATAGGTTATTTTCCTCGCACCTGGCGACAACATGATTCGATCTGGGTGATAGTAGATTCGATGACAAAATCAGCTCATTTCCTTCTCGTCAATGTTTCTTATTCGGCGGAGGACTATGCCAAGTTGTATTTAAGAGAAATGGTAAGGTTGCATGGAGTGCCTTTGTCCATTATTTCCGATCATGGTACCCAGTTCACTTTGCAATTTTGGAAATCATTCCAAAAAGGGCTTGGCACTAAAATGAAGCTTAGCACGACCTTTCATCCCCAAACCAATGGGCAAGCAGAGCATACTATCCAAACTCTGGAAGATATGTTAAGGGCTTGTGTGCTTGATTTTAAGGGTAATTGGGATGACCATTTTCCATTGATAGAGTTTTCTATAATAACAATTATCACTTGAGTGTTGATATGGCTCCATTGGAGGCCTTATATGGTAGGAGGTGTAGATCTCCCATAGGTTGGTATGAGGTGGGTGAAGTTTCCCTAATAGGTCACGAATTGGTACATGCAGCCATAGAGAAAGTTTGACTTATAAGAGAAAGGTTGAAAATGAGTCAAAGCTGGCAAAAGTCATATGCCGTTGTGAGAAGAAGAGATATTGAGTTTGATGTTCATGATTGGGTTTACTTAAAAATCTCACCTATGAAGGGTGTAATGAGGTTTGGTATGAAAGGGAAGCTTAGTCCCCGATGTGTAGGCCCATATCAAACTTTGAAATGTGTTGGTAAGGTTGCTTATGAATTAGATTTTCCCAATGAGTTGGCATCAATGCATCCTGTTTTCCATGTCTCTATGCTTTAGAAGTGTGTTGGAGATCCGACATACATAGTTTCCTTAGAAGGGTTGGTAGTTAAGGAGAATCATTCTTATGAGGAAGTTCCGGTTGAGATTCTAGACCGACAAGTCAAGAAGTTGAGAAATAAAGAAATAGATTTCGTGAAAGTGTTGTGGAGGAATCAATTAGTTGAGGGTGCTACTTGGGAGGACGAGGTCGATATGATTCCCCGATATCCTCATATATTTCCTTCTACTCCTTTTCTAGCTTGAGGTAATAAGTTGATCTCGGTTTGTTCTTTGTTCTGGAGTCATGTGTATTATGTGTTTCATGATTTCCTTATGTTATGTATGTTCATGAAAACTTGTGTTTTGAAAGATAATGAGTTTACATAATTGATTTTCCTTATGTTGTTGTGCATTCAGTATGAGTTGCCTATAGACTTCATGAGATGAATTGATGAACATGCTTTAGCTATGCTTTTTGAGAACGAATTGCATATGGGCTCCATGAGATTGTGTTGAGCATGGTTTTAGCTTGAAGAAGGTAGTTCCTCCTTGAACATGAGTAATTTTGAAGTTTCAAGAATATTGGGTTGCTAGATGTAGCTCCTACTTCCTTATGATGCATTGAGTATGTTTAGCTTGGAGTTGATGTTTCCTCCTTATATATGTGCATTGCATGCATGATCGGCTGTTAGAGTTAGTTTCACCCCTCTTATGATGCTTTGAGAACGTCCTAGCTTGGAGTCAATAATACCTCCTTAGTTATGTGCATTTAGATGAAGTTGCATTTTAGGTTAGATTGTTACATTCCTCTTTAATCTTCTGAGAACCATTTTGATTCTCATTCGAATACGAATGGTCCCAAGGGGGAGATATTGTGACACCCCGTATCCGAAAAAGGGAAATGAAACAAATTTCCAAAAGTTGCAGGTGCAACCCACGGCCCGTGGAAGGGTCCACGGACCGTAGCTGTGGTCCGTGGGTTGGCTCCCCAAAACAGACCAGGAAGGCCAGAACCATGGCCTGACCACCGGACCGTTGGTCAGACCACGGTTTGTGGTTAGGGCCCGTGGTTCGATGGCCCAATTCCAACTTTCTGATGACCAACGACGGTCCACCAGGACGGGCCGTGGGTCAGACAATGGTCCGTCGACTAGGGTCCGTTGGTAGGCAGTTGATAGTTATTTTTAGGGGTAGTTGGGTCTTTTCCTAGTTAATTAACGACTATACTACACTCTTTCCCTTCACTAAGACCCCTATATAAGTATTTTCAACCCCGAAATTAGCCCATTCACTTCATTTGTCCAAATTCACAAAAGAAGATCAATTCTCCTCTCCAAAATATTTTTCTCTCTAGAAACTTGAAGAAGAAGAAGGATTCAACCTAGGGTTTCAAGTCAAGTCTCAATTCTTCCATTAAAGGCTAGCATTTAGACTTAAGGTATGATAGTTTTCATCCATGGATTTCTTCCATCCATGGAGTCTTCAAATTCCTCTATTTCTAAAGGTTTTCCCCTAATATGGTTAGGATTTTCTTCAATTATCGTGGGTTCTTTTCATTATTGATTTAAATGATTTAATTATGTTCTCTTATGCATGAATTGATGAAATACTATGATTTTATGATGATTTCCCCATGAACCCATGTAATCTCCATGTTTTCAAGTTATGATTCATATGATGTGGGATTTGGATCTTAAAGGAAAAGTTTTATGAAATCAAGCATGTATTGCTTGCTCTACATGAATTTATGATGAAATCATATAACCCATGTTTTCTAAATGTTGACGATTGAAAGTGGGTTTTGAACCTCAAGAGGTAAATTATGGACTTGTGCATTTTTTATGAAATCTATGCAAATGTTTTAAGGGTGCTTTGAGAGTGAAGTACTAATGATTATGATGTGTTATTGAAAAGATTTTCTCATGTACACATAAGAGCAAGATGTAAAAGGTTTTCTCACATAGAAAGGATTCTTAGGTTGAAAGGCTTTCTCACATAATTGAATCAAAGAGTAAGATCTATCTTAATGAAACTAGCTTGGATTGGTTATCCAAGGATGCCTTGCCAAGAATAATAAGGTCAAGTGAGAAATGACTATTCCATGGGATTTATGCTTAGCACCGAGAGAATATTGAGATGGAGGCTCTCCCGTTAGTAGAGGCCGAGTTTGTAGAAGCAATCTCCTTATTCCTTACCTATGTACCCCCATAGATGATTGTCTCAAGAGACATTAGCCAGTGGATCCACTTAAGCTAGAAGTTCGTGGTTCTACCTTGGCAAGTAGGACAAACCTTTTTGGTGTGGGAGATACCGGGGAATCATGTTATAGCTCACATGGTCTCTATGTCAGTAAGGATAATTCCCCACATTAATAATGAAATAAGGTTACTTTAAGAAGTATCGTATATGAGTTCAAAGGTTTTAAAGATGATGTTCGCTTGCATTGACCATGGTTTTATGACTTGTGTTTTCTAATTCTATTATATCATGTTTTAGCTTGGTCAATTGCATGCCTTGAAATAAAATGTCCTTTTTAGCATGATTTAAATGTCTTAGGCATGGCCATAATACTTGGTACATTGTTTTGTACTAACGCATACTCTTGCCTATATTTCTCCAAATGTAGGGTCCGACAATCAGCGTCATTAGTTTCGTGGCTAGAGGTTGACTTGAGATATTCCAAGATTTGGTGAGTCCTCATGCTTCGAGGATAGACTTTCATTGTTTTAGTTCCTTTTTTTGTGTTCAGTTTTGGACATGATGTATGGGCTAAGCCAATTTCATTCTATTGTATTAGATGTCTATGATTAGATAAGTGTGTTAGACGTCCGCTTTACCTTTATAAATGTTTTGGACTTGGACTATTGTTTTACCCTTATTGTTCTATTTTTTATGTTATGAGAGCTAAGTGGCTTGTATGGAGTCCTACGGGGTTCTATACGCCATGTTACATCTAGGGGTACCCCTTGGTCGTGAGAACCAAAGGCTCTCACATGTCTTTATTCATTACTTTTAGATGTGATCTTCACAAGAATAATGTCTTGTGAAAAACCTAAAGAAACATGGGAGAAGGTAAAAGAGGAGTTCGACAGAAGTGACATAATGAAGACTATAAAACTCTTAACTCTCAAAAGATTATTTGAGATGTTAAGGATGAAAGAAAAAGATACCATGAAAAAGTATTTTGCCAAACTTTTAGAGATTGTTAACAAAATAAGGATGTTTGGTAAAACCTTTCTAGACTCAAAGGTGGCGGAGAAGATGATGATAAACTTACCGAAAAGGTTTGTGTTCAACATTTCAACAATAAAGGAATCTTGTGATTTGATGACTTTATCTCTGGAAGAACTGATCAACAAATTGCAAGCCCAAGAACAAATATCAAGTATAAGAGGTGAAGAAGTAACAGAAGTGGCATTTGAAGCACAATAAAAAGGCAAGCAACTTTTGAAGGACAATCGAAGGATGGAAGGATATACAGTAGCAAAGGTAAAACCATGGAAGGAATCTTCAAAGAAAGGGAAGTTTCCACCTTGCAACCATTGTAAAAGAACGAATCATAAAGAAAAAATTGCTGGTTAAAAGGAAATCCATCGATTCAGTGCATATTCTATAGAAAGATGGGTCATATTGAGAAAAATTGCAGGGTCAAACAGAATCAACCATAACAACACCATGTGCAACATGCAAATTTTATTGAGAAGTCCAAAAATGAAGAAGACAGCTTATTTATGGATTTTTATGTAGAAAACACAACCAACAAATTCTCATGGTTCATAGATAGTGGATGTACGAGTCATATGTCACACAATGAGCTCTTGTTTCACACACTTGACAATACATTCAAAGCTAAAGTTAGGATGGGAAATTATGAAATAGTCAATGCACATGCAAATGGTTCATTTTCTATTCAGACTACACAAGGTACAAAGTTTATACATGACGTGCTGTATGTTCCTTGTTATGTGTGGCTCAAATGATGTCTAAAGGCCATTTCTTATTTTTATGGGCAAACATTGTTTGATCTTTGAATATGAAGATAGTTTGATTATTAAAGTAGATATGGTGGATAAAACTTTTCATTTAAATGGAAGTTTGATGGTGCAAAATTTTCAAGTACGAATGAGTCATGGTTGTGACAAAAAATATATGGTCATTTTGACTATGCTACTTTAAAATCTACGTATGAAAAAGGCTTGACTAAGGATTTACATAGGATTTCACTGTCTAAAGAAGTTTGTGAGTTTAAAGAAATTTGTGAGTCTTGTCAGATGGGTAAGATACATAGGAAAGAATTTCCTAAAAATGCTACATGGGAGGGCAACTGAAAAACTTGAACTAGTTCACATTGATGTGTGTGGATCTATGCAACATTCTATTTGGGACACAATAAATAAATTGTGCTCTTTATTGATGACTTATTAAGGCTTACTTGGGTGTATTTTTTGAATAACAAGTCTCAGGTATTTTTAGTTTTTAAGAAATTTAAAGCTTTTGCAAAAAGACAGAGTGGTAGTAAGATAAAGGCTTTGAGGTCGGACAATGGTGGTGTATCACTTCAAATGTGTTCAATAAGTATTGTGAAGATATAAGGATTGATCAGAAGTTGACAATAAGATATTCACCTGAATAAAATAGAGTCTAGGAGAGGAAGATCAAGACTATTGTTGAAATAGCTAGATGTTTGTTGCTTGAAAAGAAACTACCGCAAAGCTTTTGGGTAGAAGCTGTTTATACTTTAGAGTATTTGTTAAATAGGCTTCCAACTAAAGTTATGGAGTAGAATAAGATCATCTGTGAAGAACTTAAGAATCTTTGGTTCGATATGCTATTCTCATGTTCCTTCAGTCAAATGAAGCAAACTTGAACCAAAAGGTGAATATGGGGATCTTTATTGGTTAATTATCACAATCCAAGGGTTATATAGTTTTCAACTTTCAAACCAAATGTCACAACCCAAAGTACAACCTAGATATGACATGGCATATAAGACCCCGAGAGGCCCTACATAAGCCACTTAGCATACATCATACAAGATAATAGAAAACTAAAATAGTTTAAAGAGTAGCATTTGTATATCAAAGAGTTTGACAAAAATAGCGGACGTCTAACATAAGTCTCAAAGCAATCTAATACATCATAAGGAAGTGATTGGGACATAACCCATACAAAATCTGAAATGAAAACACATGAACGCAACAAAAGAGTCTCGGTCCTCAGAAAATAAGAATTCACAAATCTGTAATATCTATTTAGGATCAGTAGCCATGAGTATGGGAGGTAGGAGTGTCAGACCCTACATTAGTGAAAAATGTAGGAAAAAGTATACATTAGTACATGGAATGTACCAAGTAGGATAACAATGCAGAAGAGTTATGAAATCATGCTAAAGGGACTTTATATGACATGCAATGACCAAGCTAAATCATAAAATAACATGTTAGAAAACATAAGTCATAACCATGGTCAATGCAAGCTAAACATCTTTAAAACACCTTTGAGATACTTATAGAAGTAACCTTAGTTCATTATTATGGGAAGTAGCCATTAACTGACATATAGACCATGTTAGCTATAACATGAAATCCAAAGTCTGCCACACACCTTATAAGAACCATAAACTTTTATCTTGGGCAGATCCAGTAGCTAATGTCTATCTAGACAAACCTATGGTGGCACATAGTTATGGGACATGGATAATCACCACTTGTCCACTCGAGGCTAAGCATAAATCCATGCAATAGTCATTAATATTAACTTATCTTATCATTATGAGACATGGGTAATCGCCGCTTGTCTTATCATCTATGGAAGGGAACATCCAGGCTAATCCAAGCTAGACTTTATTAGAATAAATCCTTAATCTTGGTTCAACTTACGTGAGAAAACCTTTAAACCTTATGAATCCTTTATGTGAGAAAATCGTTTCACAATTATGTAATGAGAAATATATGAGAAATCCTTTCACAACAACATAGATACTTTACTCTCAAAGCCACCTTAAATCATTTACTTCATTTTCATATAGAAACATGCATATCTTCATAAATTCATCTTCCATAATTCAAAAGCTTCATTCATATGATCAAAATCTAGAAATCATGGATCATGCATGGGTTTAAGTGAATTCAACTTAAAAATATTCAATTATCTCAATTCATACATAAAAAGACATAAAAATCAATTAGATCATAATTGAGAAGAACCCATGATATTGAATAAAACCCTAATTTCAATTGGAGATTCTAACTTGCAAAATTAAAAAATTTAGTAACCCTATGGAGGAAAAGACTTCGTAGGTGAATACTATAACACCTTGATAACAAAATCTCACAATTAATGGTGAATTTGGAGACTTGATCTTGATACCCTAGCCTTCTTCTACAAGCTTTAGAGAGAGAAATATTGGGGAAGAACTTGGAGGGATTTGTGAAAAATAGAAGAATGATTTAGAGTAGTTAGATTTTAGGATTAAAAGAATTAAATAGGGTATATTATTAGTATTAAAATGACATAGTTTAGGCACTAATCAATTAGGGAAAAATACCAAAAAGCCCTTAAAAATAATTATTAAGCCCTCACTCACGGATCAGACCTATGGTGTGTAGGTCTTACTACGGACCGTCCCGGTGTACCGTAGGTGGGCTTCCGGGATTTGAATTCGAACCTTCAAATGACGACACCAATCTACGACCCGTAGGTCCACTTATGGACCGTACATACTAACTGTGGGTCACAACTTTGACGCTCATAATTTCACTAAGTCTGGGCTCACCTACGAGACCTACCTACCACTTGTACATAAAATGACAGACCATCCTGGTGAACCGTAAAAAGGGTACTGGAACTTAACTTTCAAAATTTATTCACCCCTCCACTTGTGGTTCCCACCTACGAACGGTAGGTTGGGACCGTAGACACAGATACCAACTATGAAGGTTTTGCACTTTTCCTTCTTTTCAAATCGGAGGTGTTACACCAAAATATTTCCACCAGAAGAGATGTAGTAGTGGATGAGCATGCTCTTCAGAACTAGGATAATGAGAGTATTGAGAAAGATAATGCAGGTTTTCAGAACTTTCATCCACTGCCTACAACACAATCTGTAGGGTTTGAAAATCTGGAAAAATATGAAGAATCAGATGGGGAATCCTCACCGGATTCACCAGTTTTGAGAATAAATTTTCTTTCTGAGATATATGAAAGATGCAATGTTGATATCTCAAAACCCAATACCTATGAAGAAGCATCAAGACGTGAAATTTGGATTGAAGCTATGAAGGAGAATATTGGTATGATATAGAAGAATGATACTTTGAGGCTGGTTGATAAACCTAAAGACAAAAATGTGATAGGGATGAAGTGGGCTTATAGAACAAAACTTAATCTAGATGGTTCAATTTATAAAGACAAATCATGTCTTGTCGTGAAAGGTCACACACAAGTTGCAGGTCTGAATTATGGAGGCACATCTGCACTTGTTGCATGACATGATATAATTAGGCTTCTATTTGCTTTGGCAACTCAATCAAATTGGAACTTGTATCATTTGGATGTGAAATTGTCATTCTTCAATGGACTCTTGTGGGATTAGATTTATGTTGATGAACCAAAAGGCTTTCAAGTTGCAAGAATGGAGCATAAAGTCTAAAGACTTCATAAGGCATTGTAGAGATTAAAGAAGGCTCCTCGAGCATGGTACAATAAGATTGATGATCATCTCATTCACTGTGTCTTCAAGAGAAGTGAAAATGAAGCCACATTATATGTGAAAAGGCTAAAGGAGGAGATGTGCTTGTGGTTTCACTCTATGTTTATGATCTTTCGGTAACATGAAGCAATGAAGCTATGGTGAATCAATTCAAGCAAGAAATGGAGACCAAGTTTAAAATGTTATATTTGGGTGAAATAAATTACTTTCTAGGAATGGATATTAATCAAGCTACTAATGGAATCTTCATTTCTACAAAAAAAAAAAAAATGCATTAGATATTCTTAAAAGGTTCAAGATGGAGAGGTGCAAGCATGTACCGACTCTACTGGTTCACAATGATAAGTTTTTAAAGTTTGAAGGAGGTGATAGTTTTGATCCAACAGTCTATAGAAGTCTAATAGGTAGTTTGATGTGTTTGACAACAACCAAACCTGATCTCATGTTTGCGGGAAGTCTTTTGTCGAGATTTATGCATGCTCCAAGTCAAGTTCATATTGGTATCTCTAAGAGAATGTTGAGGTATATCAAGGGAAATGGTGATTATGGAATTTTGTTTAAAAAGGAAGATCAAGGGAAATTGGTGGGTTATTCATATAGTGATCGGGCAGGAAGTATTGATGATATGAAAATAATTCCTGGATATGCCTTTACACTTGGTTCAGGAACGTTCTCATGGAGTTCAAAGAAGAAAGAAGTGGCAACTCAATCTTATGGAGAAGCAGAATACATCATCACTATAGGTGCAACTAATCAGGCTTTATGGTTAAGAAATATTCTACGTGATCTGGAACAAAATGACATTAAAGCTATTGTCATTAAGCTTGACAACAAGTCAACAATATCTATGGAAAAAAATGCAGTGCTACATGGTCGTAGCAAGCATAGAAATGTGAAGTTTCATGCTATCAAGCAAGGAGAGAAAGATGGTGAAGTTAAATTTGTTAATTGCTACTCAGATCAACAGATTGCAGACATCTCGCTTGTTATACGGGATCCAATGCATCGAACAGAGCGAAACAATGTTCCATTCTTTTCGGCGACCGAATCAAGATGGACGAGGCCAAGGTGTCTGCCATAAGGGAGTGGGAGGTGTTGACACCAAATTTTGGTATGATATTTCTAAAGTTAATACTTTTTAAGTATTTTTTTTAAATAGTTCATAATACATGTTTTTCCATTTTAATGCAATTTGTTGATAATTATCCTTATTCTCAAAGTATTATGATTTTTATCGATTAATTCTGTTTATATTATTTTGTCATATCCGGTTGAATATGTTCAAATATTTATTCATTTTTTATAAAATCATTATTTCTGTTAAATTGTATTTTTTACATGTCATTGGTTATGTTCGTTACATTTTTCATATTCATTTTATCTATTACATTTGTTAATATTTATTTTGATATTTTACACAATTCAGAAATTTATTATGATATGGATAAGATTTCATACACATATATTTTATTAACTGGTGGTTTTGTTCCACGATTTTAAGATAATGGTATTGTACTATTGGTAGTTTTCAAATTCCCTATTTAAAGAATGGTTTGTTCATTAGGTTAAAGGTGGTGAATAAGAATTTAGGGGTAATTTCCAGATTTTTAGTGTTCAAAAAGTTCTATTTTATTGTTCATTTTTTTTAGGCAATTCACCGGAGTTCCACTGGAATCCGGCGAGTCCACCGCCCAAAACCCCATTCATTTTTCTCCTTTTCCCGGTGAAACGAGACAACCGACAACACGACCGAAATCCCCTCATTTTTTCTCTTCTTTCTAGCGAATGCCGACCCCCAAATCCACCAGCAGCGAACAACCCCCATTTGTTTCCCCTTTGCTCGAGTTCTGCCATTAACGGCGAACTCCAAGCTCGTACCACAACCAACTGAACTTATTTCCGAGCAAAACCCCTACCAAAACTACAACCAATCTCACCTAAAACAACCTCCATACCACCAGATCTCTACCCACTCAACTCCATTTTTCTCTCGCCTACGTCGGAATCCGGCAAAGCTTGAGAACTCCAGCTCAAAAACGCCGGTAACAGCTCCAATAACGAGCTCAACTACAGTAGCCAACGACACCAAACGAAACTTGTTTCCCTCTCCTTTACCAGACCCAAAAATCCCCTTTTGTTTTCCCCATTCGATGCAACCAGTAGCTCCGGCGAAGAGCTCAAAGCTCCGATGAACCGGAGCTAAACGAACCGGCCCCTTCCCTCTCCCCCTTTCACAATTTTCCTCCATTTTTGCAGGTATATCGCCAAACCAGATCACCAACTCCGTCGAGGCTCTAAGCGCCGGGAAGCAGTCAGATCTAGCCAGAAAATGCTTCCTTCGGTGACCATTCTTTCTTTTCACCTCTTTGTACATATTTATGATGATTTTTAGCCGTGCTATTATTTTGATAACTAATATCTCTTTTATTGTTTGGTCCTTATTCTATATTTTACTTTAATTTTTCATTCTTTATTTATAGTTTACGCTCTATTTTTGTTTACTATAGTGTTGTTATTTGTATAAATTTTTCTCTATTACTGTCTTGAACAAATTTCATGTTGCTATGAGGTACTTCTATTATTGTTTAATATTAATAAATTTATGACACTGCTGGTTCGCTTTTGATTATCAAATGTTTTGTTAACTTTCGCTCATTTATTTTATTGCCACTTGTTGTTCTTTTAGGAGTTGACCAATATAAAGTTGTTGCATTCTTTTTTTTATTTTGTTATTACACAAATGTTAATTGTTTCTCTAGTTTATTTAATATTCTTGTTACTCTTCATTTATTTAAATTAATTTTGTAAGTTATGTTGTTACCATTTGTTTGATTACGGTTGGTTAATTGTTTCATTTCATTTTACATTTTTTATAATCGGGTTCATATAATTTTGTGTTTGAGAGTTATACGTCAAAATTGGCCAACGAAAAAAAATCTCTCTGTCGGTTTTGGAAGCCTCCGCATTTTAAAAGACGAAAATTTAATTTAAGTTCATATATTTTTATTTGTTAAAATTGACCGATAAAGAAATTATCATCGATTTACAAGGCCTCCCATGTTAATAAGACGGATTTTTATTTTTAAGTTATTATTTGATTTGTTCATATTTATTCATTACTAACACTTTTACTAAGTGTCTTTACAGGTACACGAAATTGCTTCCCATTGAAGCTATTCGAATGAAGTTCAAATTATATTCTTTATTCATTATCTTGTATATATCGATGTTTGGCAAACTTTAAGCCGTTTCTTATATTATTGTTTCATTTTATTACTTGTGTATATCACTTGTTTATTATACTTGTATATTGTTTTTATCTCCTCCTCAATTTGAAAAAATAAATTCAGTCAGGACCCATAATTGTGGATTTTGAAGGATGCCTAACACCTTCCCTTCGAAATAACTTGGACCCCTTACCTAGAATCTGTTGGTTTCGTAGACATTTTTTTAATAGTTAATTTGTTAATTGGTTTCCTAAAAATTAGGCGGCGACTCTTTTTTACTCCTTTTACCCTTTTTAAAATTCTTTTAATTCTTTTTAAAATTGAATTACTATTTTTGCGACATTGCGCCCTCTCAAAGGATGTCAACAGGAGGCTCTTTCTAAGGAGAAATTTGAAGTTCTAAGGGCTACATTTGGAGCATCCAAGAAAAATCTCAAGGAGAAGTGTTAGAAAATGACATATTTCTATATAGTGTTTTGTTTAGTGATTCCTTTTTAAATATTATGTTTAATTTGTAAAGGAAAGACTGTCCTTATTTTGTGGAATGTTTTGTAAGAAAATCAGTAGTTGTTGGATAGGTATGGTGTCTACTAACTTTTTGAAAAGCTTCTATTACTATAAGTATCTAAGCCTTTTGTAATATGCCAAGATGAATGATAAAAACACTTGCCGCTGAACCTTATCTTTTCTCTAAAATTTCTAATATTAACATAGTTATCATTTAAATTTGGGGTTTGTAGTTGGAAAACTTTTGTATAACCATAATGCTCTCAAGTTTTCAAATAGGTATTACTTGTGTACAATCTTTTATATATATATATATATATATATATATATATATAGAATATTCACCCCCTACGTGGCGTCCTTATAATCAGAATCCTATTTATTCCTTTTCCCCTTTTATTTACTTATAAAAATTCAAAGACCATGGGTGTGTTTGGTATGAAGGAAAATGTTTTCCTGGAAAACAAGTTGATTTTTGACTTATTTTCTCATGTTTGGTTGGTGACTAGAAAATATTTTTCGGAAAATTTTTTTAGTGTTAGATTTATGAATGAAAAATGTTTTTGAGAAATATCTTTTATTTTTACTAGAGTAGAAAATAATTTTTGAAATTGAAAATATTTTTTTAAAACAAACTTAATTTTTTTTTTTGGGGAGTGCGGGGGCTGATAAGGGGTGGGTGGATGGGGGGTCGAGGGTAGGGGTGAAAAATTGAAATTTTGAAATTGAAAATATTTTTTAAAAACAAACTTAATTTTTTTTGGGGGTGGGGGGATGGTAAGGGGTGGGAGGGGGGGTTGGGTAGGGGTGGGAGGGGGTCTGGGTAGTGGTGGGTGGGGGTGTAGAGTGTAGGGGTGAAAAAATGAAATTTTGAAGTTGAAAATATTTTTTAAAAACAAACTTAAATTTTTTTTTTGGGGTGTATGGGTGGGGGGTTATCGAAGGTAGGGGTGAAAAAATGAAATTTTGAAGTTGAAAATATTTTTTAAAAACAAACTTAAATTTTTTTTTGGGGGTGGGGGGGCTGGTAGGGGTGAAAAAGTGAAATTTTGAAGTTGAAAATAATTTTTAAAAACAAACTTAAATTTTTTTTTTGGGTGGGGTGGGGAGGGGGTGAGGGAGCTAGTAGGGGGTCGAGGGTATGGGTGAAAAAATGAAAATTTGAAGTTGAATTTTTTTTTTAAAAAACAAACTTAAATTTTTTTTTTGGGAGTGGGGAGGTCGAGGGTATGGGTGAAAAAAATGAAATTTTGAAGTTGAAGATATTTTTTAAAAACGAATTTAAAATTTTTTTTGGGGGTGGGGAGGGGATGGGTGGGGGAGTCGAGGGTAGGGGTGAAAAAAAATAAAATTTTGAAGTTGAAAATATTTATTAAAAACAAACTTAAAATTATATTTTTTTGGGCGGGGGGAGGGGGGGGGTCGAGTGTAGAGGTGAAAAAATAAAATTTTGAAGTTGAAAATATTTTTTAAAAACAAACTCAATTTTTTTGGGAAGGGGTGGGTGGCCGAGGATCGGGATGAAAAAATAAAAGTTTGAAGTTGAAAATATTTTTTAAAAACAAACTTAAATTTTTTTCTTTTTGAAGGGGGTGGAGGGTAAAAAAATAAAAAAATTGAAATTAGAAATATCTTTTAAAAATAAATTTTAATATTTTTTTGGGAGGGGGTGGTGGTAGGGGGTAGGGGTAGGGGTGAGGGTGAGGTAAAAAAATTGAATGTAAAAACAAGCTTTAAAATTATTGTTTTTTTTTGGGGGGCTGGTTTGAGTGTAGGGCAAAATAAATAATTTTTTTCAACAAAAAAATAATTGTACTTTGAAGTTGGAAGAGAGTTTTGGAAAATGTTTTCCTTAAGTTTTGAAGGGAAGTCATTTTCCTTAAATTTAAGGAAAATGAGTTGATTTGGAAAATATTTTCCAAAACATTTAACCCAACCAAACATGAGAAAATTGGAAAACATTTTCTGAAAAATGTTTTCCTTCATACCAAACACACCCCATGTCTCCTATATATTGGAACTTTTTAACTTCCTTCTCTTAATTGTACCTCTTCC